>APFE031175321.1:0-17918 GCA_000404065.3 Pinus taeda
ATTGTAGATCAACTTTCTTTGATTCAGGCTGAGTATCAAAGAGGTCTTTAAAAGTTTTCAAAGCAGACCATGCATCTATAGCATTTTCTATATGGACATACATTTCATCATTCACAAAAGATTTAATAAGGGCTAAGGCTTTGGCATTCTGAACTTCCCATTTTGCTAGTGCAGCTGCATCTGTAGGTTTATTCAGCTTAATATCTCCATCACATATACCCTGCCATAATTCATTGTAAATGAGAGTGCTTTCGATGAGACAGTGCCATGTTTTATAAGTTTTTGTGCCTTCAAATTTGTCGAAATCAGAAAACAAATTAATCAACTTAGATATTGTAGCGTTGAAGCTTCGCACCAAGAATCAGAACAGAAATGACAAGATGGACAACACAATACACCACGTAAAAAAACACGATCTATCGGGGTTTGGCCTTGACCCTTGTATAGTCGTTGAAGCAGGAGAAAAATGACTGAGCTTTGCACTTGGCTCTAGTTAATTTCTCAAAAAATTACAAGGTAACTTTCAAAATTTGACTTTTACAACGATGCTCTTGCAAAAATTGGTAAAAAAAAAGTTACCCCCCTCAAAGTAAAATTACTTTGAGTTACACTTATCTCTCCAGAAACAAATTACAAAGAAAAACTCCTTATTACTCCAAAAAAATACAAATCACCTTATTGCTCCATAAACAATAAATTCCCAAAATTAAAAAAAATCACCATATTTTTGCACAATACAATATTTCTTATTTCACCACAAAATTTACAAATTTGATTCGGCTTCCATAAGTTCAGCCTTGCACTTGCTTGATGGACTGGTACTCTCAGTTTGAATGACATAAATGGGTATGTATTACATCGCCAACACTGCTTCTGCTTATCTCTCTCGGTACCACATCATGTATAATACTGCCGGTAACATTCAAATATCCTCTACCCTTTCGACCCAGAAAACCTCGACATCAAATTTAGTGGCAATCTGAAGTAACCCTTTCCTTTGAAGCTTGGTATTTTTTGTGGAACAAAGTACATAAGAAATTTGTTAATTCCAATTCAAAGCCTGACATCTTTGCATAGCCAGGAAAATAGTTGCCGTCAATACCAATTTCTGACTCTGCTGTCCCTAATGACATCAAAATTGAACAACCTTAACCCCAAAACCTCCCGTAGACCATTCACAAGAACCTATATGAATCCTCCTTGTCTAGAATTTGTTTGTTTGATGAATCATTTTCAGCTTAACGAATAGTTAAACGCAGTTAGTTCAATGCAATTGAAGCTGGTCAATCCATTTCCTTTGTCGCTCAATTCTAGAGATTCTTTTCAGCAGCTGCAAATAAAACTATAACCGTGCAGTTTTAATGTCGATTCATAGGAACTAGCGAAATTATTTGAGGAATCATGTCGTGATCCAGCCTCCTATATCTACTAACAGATGAGGCCAACAAGATAATCATGCAGAAAACATTAAGTGGCAGATTTTAGAGATGTCTTCTTCTATGTCTGATTACGCTATTTGTTTGCACGTTTTAACGTGCCACAGGTTGGATTTTGGCTGGAATTAGAGCTTAGAGTCCTAGTTTAGAATGATTTTGATGGCTTGAATTGATCAAACCAGATTTATAATGGCGGAATAGAAAGATACTCATTCGATCTTCAATGTTCCATGGAAGCGTATGAAACTAGAAGAAACGGTTGAAAGCAAGAACGGTTGTGCAGCAAAAACAATAGAGGAAAACAGGTCTTTGTCCTGCGCTAAGGCCAGAGGGGGCGAGGCGTTACAGGGAGGATGTATTTCACCTGTTATAAAGGGGTGGTTTTCTGAAGCTCGAGTCAAGTTGCATGGGACTGATATTAATTTGCAATATTTCAACAATCCTATGTGGCCTGGAGAGACATATTCGCTGAAGGTGGAGAAGATATTATTTGAGGGCAGGTCACAATATCAAGATTTGATGATATTTCAGTCAGTAACATATGGGAAAGTACTTGTGTTGGGTGGGGTAATTCAGTTGACAAGCCATCGAATATGGCACTAAAATAATAGAAATTCAAGACAACGATTTTGATAATAATTCAAAAAAATGGATTTTCAGATTTCAAAATCTAAAATCAGTTAAATAATAAAATTTCTTCTCTTTTGAACAAAAAATTTGAGAAATTTCATACCCAACATTCGCTGAACAATTCAATGGAGTTTTTCAAAAACTTGTAGAGCTGGAATCTCCTCCTCAAATCAATTGCAGCATTACTGGAGCTCTGATACCACAATAATGGCAGAAGTGTCCACAGACACATAATTTTATTAATCAGAAAAAATAATTGCATAATTTGATTTTGCAAGAGTTTACACTTGAACATCCAAACACTCTTGCAATGAGCTATTTATAAGCTCTATGTCCTAACTACCTCTAATTATGGATCACTTATTAAATAACAAGTGTCCATTTACAATAGATGCTATTCAAACCAACTAGCTAACAAATCTCCTAAAATAGAGGCTAAGATACGACACTTTTGGAGAGTCATATCTTGTTAGAACAATACACTAATTCTAAATGTCTTCATTAAATAATTAAACATTCTAGAATAATAATTATTAATTTAATATCTTAAATTAATAATTATTTTATTCTAATATTATAACCTATGATAAGATTGTATTTTTGGATCATCTAACAACACTTCCATAATTATAGTCATGAGTCGTGGGATTCCTTGTTTCCATAATTTCACTTTCAATTTTTCTTTTCGACTTGAATTTCTTCTCCAATGAATTAAGTTCCCAATGATGAACCTCATGTTGAATGTTATCCTTTAAAATACCTATGAAGACATCAATCCTTTGCTTCTCTAGAATATCATTTACCCTTATATTCAATTTTTGAAAGTCCTCAATGTGCTCTATGATTGAACACTTTTGTTTGAGATTTATCAATTGGCTAAAGAAGGTGTTTCTCTTTGTATCCTCATAATGTGCTATCATTTCCTCCGTGAAAATTGACCACGTAAGAAGTGGTTTACGAGAATAAAGCCCTTTATACAATAAAAATTGATCTGATTCTAAATATGAAGATGCAATACGTACCTTTTGTAACAACTGCACCTCATGTGGATCAAAATATTGCTCCATTTGTAGTATCCAATTTACCAGATCCTTGCCATCAAACTTCATCATATTGCCCTTTCTTGATTTTAGGAGCTTTATCTTGAAACAACTATACCTCTATAATTTTGACTCTTCCAGTTCTGAAATTATGATATGCAGTAGTCCTCTGTGTCTTATTTCCAATGCCACCAATCTGATCAAATTTGGATTCTCCAAGAAAGAGTTATGCACAATCTCCCAAGATGACCTCATTATATACCTTTTTAGAAGAGCGAACTTGTATGAAGTGTCATGTATCACTGTTTTGACCTTTGGATCTGAAACTTATACACAGGAAACTATAATTTGTCTGCTTTCTGCAACTTCTTACAAAAATTAAATTTGATGCTCAAAGAAAAAGTTATGACGATTTTCCCAAGGTGACCTGTTTGGAATGTAATTCGGGGGTCTGCAAAAACCCTAACTTCCTCAAATTATATCTCCGAGAATATAGTGAGACAGGATCTTAAATTTGGAGCCAAGGTTCAAACCAATTTCGTCTCAAATGGGGTTTTTTGTTAGCTTTTGAAACTTTGTAGTGAAAGGGTTATAGCGAAAATTCCACGATGACCTGTTTTAGACGAAATTCTGGAGCTTGCAAAAGCCCTAACTTCCTCAGATCTTATCTCTGAAAATATAGCGCGAAAAGATCTGACATTCAGACGAGAGGTTCAGAACAATTTCTTCTCAAATGGGTTTTTTTGTAGCTTCTGAAACTTCATAGCAAAAACGTTATAGCAAAAATGCCACGATGGCCTGTTTGGGGAAGCGAAACCCTAGAATCTACAGCTCTGATTCCAAATGTTATGAAACCAACTCACAAAAAGATACAAAGGATAGATCAACTCCTTAGAATTCAGCCTCTTCGAGGGGGCAACCTCCTTTACATTACAAAAATGAACAATTCTTGGATGATACAAATGACAAGACCTCCTTTCTATATATAGGAGTCTCAGGGGTCATAATATAATTAGAGCCGACATAACAATAATAATGTAAGGGCACAATAATAACAATAGTGGGCTTCTATGGGGCACAATAATAACAATATGGGGACTACATGGGAACACCAATATAATAAGGGGGTTGTACTAATAACAATAAGGGGTTACACTAGTAGTATATGTACCTAACAAAGCCTCTTAACATCTTTAAGTTAGTTACCATGGGAGTCACCATGGATTTGCAATCCATTATACCAAATATCTAAAGAATCTATAACACAATTTCCTTGACCAAGGAAAACTTCACCATGTTTCTACTATATTTTTAATCCCAAGTAATAGTGCATAGACCAAATATCCTTCATATCGAACTTAGAAGACAACTAATTCTTGCATTGAATGATAACAGGCTTGGCACCTGTTAGAATCAAGTCATCAACATATAATATTAATATCATAAGTGCATTATTCACAACCTTAAAGTAAAGGTTTGGATTGGCTTCGCTTTTGGTAAATCCCAGTTTCGTAAGATAGTTCGCAATACAAGCATACCAAGTTCTTGGAGCTTGCTTGAGTCCATACAAGGCCTTCTTCAACCTGCAAACATGAGATTCCTTTCCAAATACCTCAAAGACTTGAGGTTGCTCTATGTATACCTCTTCCTCAATCACACCATTGAGGAAATCAGTCTTCACTTCTATCTGGTGCAATTTCCATCCCAACTAAGTAGCAAGAGAAATGATGGATCTAATGGAGGTGTACTTGATAACTAGAGCAAAGGTATCATAATAGTCTTCTCCCTCGTTATAGGAGAACCCTCTAGCCACAAACCGTATCCACCACATGCTTGATCTTGTATATCCATTTGGAAGTCACCATTTACTTCTCCTCAGGCCTTGGCACAATCTCCCAGACATCATTCTTCATGATCGATTGGTATTCCTCTTTCATTTATTCCTTCCATACTTGGTGGTTAGTTGCTTCTTCATACATGGGAGGTTCTTCATTAATGAGTTTTTTCATGAGAGCTACATAGTTGGAGAACCTTTTAGGTTTCTTAAATTCTCTAGATGTGTCATTAGGAGATGCATGTCCTTCTACCTCTTCCAATGTATATCTAAGCCATGCTATTCTCTTCTTGATCTTTGGAACTATGATTGGTTATGGTGGATCTTGAGGCCCTTTTTGGCCTACCGATACATTCTGTAGAACTTGAATGTTCCTCCCTTGAGTCCTCATGCTTTAATTCATCCAAGGTATCTATGGAGACCTCCTTAGATTTCCAATATGCCACTCTCTTATCAAATGTGACATCTCGGCTGACCTCAATCCATCATTGTCCTGGAATGTATATTTTGTAGGCCTTTGAAGATTCACTATAACTAACAAATATGTTTTTCCTCCATGAAGGTTCAAGCTTGTTCGTTTTATCCTTAGGAACATGAATATATATAAGATAAGCAAAGATTCTCATGTTTCCAACCTTTGGATCTATTTTAGAGAATAACTAGGGAAACTTTGAGGTAAAAAATGGGCCTCAAAGAAAAAATGTACAAAAAAATCAACTTTATAAGAACCGATAGGATTCAATACGATGATGCCAACCATGGGGGATGATTCACCATTTTTGGAGTAAAAAAGTAAAAATACAAAAAGTTAAAAAACTATTTTTTCAACTTATCTCCCTACGATTTTACTCAAATTTCGAGCATGATAGATCATGGATGTGTAATTTAATCTCGAACCCAAGGAGTACTCATGTTACATAATTTCTATGGACCCTATTACACAAAAAATGTGAAATAGATGAAAAACGTGATTGCAATCACACTTTTTCATGTATTTCACATTTTTCATGTATTTCACATTTTTCATGTAGTGGGGTCCATAAAAAGTATGCACCATGGGTAATCCTTGGATGCAAGATTAGATTATGCATCTAATGAGCGATTGCGCTTGAAATTTGAATAAAATCATCAGGAGATAAGTTGAAAATGTAGTTTTTTCTTTTTTCCTCGAAAACTTGATGAGTAAATCTATTCTTATTTGATTATTTCCACTATTATTTTATAATATTCCTTAGGAATCCCATTTTAGACCTCAAAATTTCTCTAATGGTTTCTTCAAGAGTCGTACCTTCTAGAACTCTATGAGGAAATCTATTTTGTATGTACACAACTATTCGTGATACCTTCCCCCATAAAAATAATGGCAAGTTTGAATCATGCATCATGGCCTTGGTAGATTCTTCAATGGACCTTCTCTTTCATTTTGCTACACCATTATGTTTTGGATTATAGGGGATAATTACCTCCCTCTTAATCACAATATGCTTGCAGAAAGCTACAATATCCTTGTTGGTCACTTTAATTGTTGATTAATTCAAACAACTAAGTGCTACATAAATTGTCAACCCAGGGAAGTCTGTTTATTTCAAAGACAACTACACACTATATGTGCTCAATCTCAAAAGCAGTAAAAGTTGTAGTAACAAATATACTAGTCACACCTTGCCCTAAGAAAATTGAAGCTCTACTCTGAGTTACAACAAAAACAATCTATTGCAGACAATTATCAAAGAATGCTTAATTTCATTAAAAAGAGCAATCTAATAAAAGGAATCAATTTGCAAAGGAAAGCACTAGCTATGCTGTAACAGAGAACAAGACCCTATTCCCCAAGCAGGAATCTTCAACACCTGTTTCTGATTACCATGCTTGCCAACTCACTTTGTAAACTCAATTGCCAGTAAAGCACTCATAGATTAACTGTAGATGAAATTGAGAAAGTAATGCAGCAATCAATTGGAAAAACTGAGTTCAGCAATAATGCAGAAGCAACATTCGGTAAACAGAACTTTAACAAGGTATGGATAGAAAACGCACTTAACACACTGCAGAAATGTAATGGGTGAATCTTGTGATGAAGGTGGGCCCTGTCCTGCTCACAAGATTCCCCAGGAAACAAGAACTAGAAAGGAATGTTCAGAAGAATATTTTATTCATCCATCAATATGTCATGTTACAAAAAGATTCCAGTTCTTTTCCTTCAGCTAGACCTTCTTGCAGTCTGTCCGTCCCCTTCTAATGTAGATGTCTCCTCTTTTTAAAGAGGATACATCTATTAAAATTGATTACATTGTAAGTCCTATCTTTAACCCAATGTGCCAAAATAGGGAAATCAGTTTTCCCATTAATAAAATGATGTTACAATGGTTATGGTAATGTTGACTTTGGAATGTGGTCGTTACAGCCAGTGTAGTAGCTCCTTCGATGATCTTCTTCTGTTGCTATTGAATCTAGAATGCAAATCACGACTGTTTTAGCAACGGGATTTGCGCATTGTTCTTAATTGTTTTAGCAACATAAATTGTAATGATAACCCTGCAGTCTCCAAGCTATTTTAGCAACGTGAACTGTAATGATAAACTGTTTCAGCAACTATCCGATTCAACGATTAACTATGAAAGTAATGTAATTATATGTAAAATAAATTAAATGTATGGTAATGAGAAGAAATATTGTATACCTTTGGAAAAATGGATTAAAGCAATAACATGGACTTTAAATACAGGTTGGAAAAGGATAGCATAATAGCAAAATATATGGTCAAAAAGGGACAATGTGGGGTCCTAACATCCCCCCCAACTGAAAGGGTTGCATGTCCTCATGCAACTTTACTTTGAATATGAGTCTGAGTACTGGGCCTTGCAGTGTAAATTACTTAGGCAGTAAGTATAGAAGGTGCTATCAACCAAATATCTGAAGCCATAAAAATTATGTAATTTCTGCCATGCTGTTGCTTCCTCCTTTTTGGACAGCCTATAATGAGCCCTATACTCTTGTGCTGGCATCCATAGAAGAGGGAAATGAAAATGATATCCTACCCATTTTTCGGCACACTTCTGAACACATTTGACATAGTCAGGTACCCGTGAAATTGCTGCTTCAACATTAAGAGGACTAAAGGGATGATACTCTTGCCTCTCCTTAGAAGACTGTTGCCAAAATAAGTTGTTTGCTTGTAAGGCAAGAGCTCCCTTAGCTTTAACATAATGTTGGCAGTCTTTTAATACTACAGCTTGTAACTGTCTGATGTGTTCACTCGTTCTTGGTTCCTTCAAAAACTAATGATATTCAACAATGAAAATGGTTGCATTCTATGGCTCGGATCGAATCCACATAAGATGATTATCTTCATTATGCCTTGCTGAAAGGAAGCCATTCTACCACGTGAGTTGATTAGCAAGGAAAGAGACAAAGGCTCTGATTTGAATGTCACCAACCAGAGGGTTCAGATTGAGCTTCCTATCCTTAGGTATGGCTTCATTATGGAGATACAATTCACAGAGTAAATTTTGTTCACTGGTAGATGCTTTTGTGAAAGTTTTCACAAAATGTTCAGGTGTAGATACCTCATGAGGTCTCCCATCTCTAACCGCCTTTATTTGAAAGAACGCTAACCATTCTGCAAGAAAAAGAGAGTAATTGGAGGATGGTTTCCTGGTGGCCAGTAATCTTTGAACCAAATCAAACATGAAAAGCATTCTAGTTTTTAGCTGTTTATTCTCCTTTTTCTGGGCACGAGAGTGTTGGAGCACCTGTTCCAAAACTTCCTAGTTTGAATATATATGATCTTTCCATGATGATTTATGCTCCTACAAGATCTTATCTTGCGACATAACATATTCTTTCTTCCATTTATCCATTTGTGCTTGAGTGATGCTGGTCTGAGTGAAGACAGTCTTTGTAGGCTGAGATTCAGTCTTAGTAAACACAGTTTCTGTAGACCAAGGTTCAGTCTGAGTAAACACAGTTTTTGTAGACCGAGGTGCAGGACTTTCAGTCTTAACAATCACAGTAGGCCGAGGTAATTGTGGTTTAACCTCTTTTTCAAATTTTTTTGAAGGCCCTGCTGGTTCTTGTGTGACAGTAGGGCGTTCCTCTTTAATTGTAGCAGAAGTAGATGCAGGGGTGGCTCCAGGCAGTGGAATTTCAACCATTTTATAACTCGCTTGATGATAAATGTTACCACATTGGCTGCACATATATTCGTTATACCAGTATTTCTCTATACTCTTTTCAGCTGCGGATGCTGCATGGGCTAAAGTGTACAAATTAAGCTCTCTGTCATAGGTTTCCCTTGTCGTTATTAATTCCTGCTTATACGCTTCGAGTTATCATTTTAGAAACTCGTTTTCCTGTAGAAGCGAAGCCAAGGTGACTGGGCTTTGTGTTGCAGTCATAGTCACAATAGCTGATTCTAGTGAATGAATGGCTTGTTGTTTCATAGCAGCTACATCATTTGCAGCCTCAACAGGTGGTTCTTGTGTGGCAACCACTGAATCAACAGCCGGTTCTGTAGTAGCTACATTATTTGCAGCATCCCAAGCATCCAAATTTCGCATATCAGTGGGTGGTTCTTGTGTGGCAGTTGCTGACTGAGTAGCTAGTTCTTGTGTAACAGCTACGGGTTGTGGAACGTCTTGGTTGTCTATGTGGAACGTCTTGGTTGTCTATGTTTTGTTCATCAACAGGTGGTTCTTGTGTGGCAACTACTGAATCAATAGCTGGTTATTGCGTGGCAGCTACATCTTGGTCGTCTGTTTTCTTTTCATCAGCAGGTGGTTCTTGTGTGGCAACTGCTGAATCAGTAGCTAGTTCTTGTGGGGTAGCTACATGCTGTACAACATCTTAGGTATCTAATTTTGGTGAATCAATGGTTGGTTCTTGTGTGGTAGCTGCTGAATCAGTAGCTGGTTCTTGTGTGATAGCTACATTTTCTGAAACGAATGATGTCACAAAATCCTGGGCGTCTTGCATTTCAATGCCCGAGGGTGAGATGGGTAAAGATTCAGGGACTTGGGATTGTGGTGGGGTATGGGGTTTTACACCAATAGGTAAGGAATTTAGGATGGTAGTAACATTTGCTGCTTCAGTTGACACCCTCATACATCTTCGGGGTAAAAAGGCAGGGAGAGTAGTGATTTTTCTTTTATGAGTGGGTTTTTTAGAGGGGAAGGGTCATCAGGGATGGTGGCTTCTTTGATTGAGGCCCTTGTTTGTTTTTTTGGTGGGGAAGTAGCCTTATCTTTCCTTTTTCTTTTTGGCATAGCAATGGGAAGGTTATCTTTAGAATCATCACTAGGAATGTGGACAGTGGGACAAGATGATTCTACTAAATTATGGGATGGAGTTGATGTGGTGGAAGGGTCAATTGGGTTGGCTGATGCGGTTGGTGGGATTTTAGGGGGATCACGAATGCTCCCTAGTTGCTGTTCGGAAGAATTTTTAGCTTGCTGAGGGATTCCAGGAGTTTGTTGAGGAATTTTAGGAATTTTAGCAGCTTCTTGGGGAATTTCAGCTGCTACTTGAGGAATTTCAGTAACTTCTTGGGGAATTTCAATTGCTGCTTGAGGAATTTCAGCAACTTCTTGAGGTTCTAGGGGTGGGTTGTTAAGAGGGGGAGGATTCTGTTGAGCCAAACCCCTCTGAATTAATAGCTAGACAAGACGATGATGGGTGAGGGAAAGGAGTGGGTATTTTGCATTCATACAATAATGTGACATATTCTTTAGACACCCAAGTAGATAATACAACATATTCAACAATCGACCATGTCTCAAATGATTTAACAAGACAAAATAATGCTGATAGACTACCTGGTAGCGACCCTCATAGGTGAGATAATGCTTGACGAATTGAGCAACCATCGGCCATGGAGGTGGTAATGAATGAAGTGCGACACCCTAGCCTTTGGGCTTGACTTGCTCTCCTTGTAGAAGAAAGTCTTGCTGTGCATTCAGAATGATATGCTTACAACTAAACCATCGAGTGCCAGTGGCAGGTAGGCCTGAAACATGTGCTATATCATACTCTGAGACTGGAATTCAAACTCCTTGAACAGTAGAGTAGCCATCCTGTAGATTATGTGCAATTCAAGGACTTTCTGTGGATCAAATTCCTGAAGCCTCTAAAAATAATCTACCTAGCCTGTTCGCTGAAAAATCTGATATACCCCTGGGTGTAATTCTAATAAATCTATCGAGCCAGGCTCATGTCGAATAGCAAATCCTACCATAGTTACCAGCTTCAGTAAAATGCACAGTGACAAACCGAGTTACCGCACCCCAAACATAGTAAACTTTGCAAATGAGATCATGGAATAATAGGACAAAGACAGGGTGATAAGATGTAATCGTGGGTAAAAAAAACGATGATTGGCGTGTTGCAAAATGATGGCATGTAATTTTGGTATTCCCCCCAACTACGGCTGAAATAATGAGTTTAAATGTACGGGGATCATTGTAAGAATGACATAATCTTCTCATTTAACTATAGTTTAATAATATTTACACATAATAAACACATACCTCATCTTTACCTTTGATTGATATTCGGAAAATAGAGTGTATGTTGCTAATAGATATTCAATGGTTATGGAAGAGGGTTTTGAAATATGAGGGTAATTGTATGAAAGGCTTGTATAATCATAGGAGAAGGCAATGAAGAACAAAGTTATAAGAATAATGCAAGAGGTGATTCTCACAACAGAAAGTAACAAATGATAATTCCTTGAGAAGGAGTGGTATTTCAACAATGGGGAAGATGGGTAAAAGTTGGTGTTTCAGCGACGGGGAAAATGGGAAAAGGTTGGTGTTTCAGCAACGTGAAAATGGATGGAAGATAGTGTTTCAGCAACGAGAAAATAAAGAAAAATGTTGTTGTAAATGGGAAAAATAAGGAAAATGTTGCTGAAAAATACTTATTTCATTAATGATAAAAATGGAAAAGATGTTGCTGAAAAATAATGGGGGACATAGGGAGGGGAAAAAGGGAAAAATGATCAAAATGGGGGAATGAATTGTGAATTGGAATGAGATGACAATGCTTCACAAAATGAAGCTTAAATATGCTTGCAGTAAGATTGTTCCTTTTAATCAGCCTCTCCTACATCTGATATTTGCAAAATAATCAATTGTAACATGCCAACCCTTGATAGGGATTATTAGTTAAGAAATCTAATCTAATACTAAAAATACAATGCATAAATTAAATGCAATGAGGGGCAGCAGGTTCCCCCAAAAAGATATAATGTGAATCTGCCATGCAGGTGGCTTTAAAATCCTCTTTAGAAATGGGTTGCTGGTACAGACAAGGCCAATACCCATTTACTAATAATGGTGTTCTAGAATTATCAATTGTTAGGAGCCTTACTGTCCCATTGGGAAAAACAATGTCTATTTCGTAAGGTCCCAGCCATCTTGTTCGTAATTTCCCTTGAAAATTTTCAAACCGAGAATCGTACAATAATGCCCAATTACCTTTTTGGAAGTGCTTATGCTTAATTGTTTTATCATGCCACCTAGTTCTTTGTTGTGGAATCATAGTTGTTTGATGGATGGCATCTAACCTCTTTTCATCCAATTCCTAAAGCTGCTGCAACCTAGCTATCTGTGCATCAGTCAAATCAAGGTTAACAGCTAAAGCAGTTTTTAAGGTTTTAATTTCAAATTCCACAGGAAAAATAACACTTTTACCATAAACCAATTCATAGGGAGACAATCCTGTAGTGTTCCTCCAGGTAGTTCTGTAAGCCCATAATGCTTCAGGCAGCCTTTGAGACCAATCCTTCCTATTTTCCTTCACTTTTTCTTGTTAAAATCACTTCTATGACTTTGTTTGTACTTTCCACCTGTCCATTGGCTTGGGGGTGGTAAGGTGTAGTCATTTTATGATGAATATGATATTTTTGAAGCATGGCTTTAAAACCATGAGAGTTGAAAGGAGGTCCTCCATCTGTAACTAGTTCTCTAGGCACTCCAAATCTAAGAAAGATTTCTTCAAATAGCAATATTAAAACAAATTCTTCCTTAGCTCTAATGAGTGCCTTAGCTTCCACCCATTTAGTAATATAATCTGTACAAACCAATATGTAAACTCTTTGACTGGATGGAGGATTGATGGGTCCTATAAAGTCTAGAGCCCATCTTTCAAAGGGTTCAAGTATTACCTAGGGATTCGGTGGCATTTCATCTCTATGATTAGGTTGACCCATTCTCTGACAGCTATCGTAGGCTCGAACATATTTCTTCGCATCCTTGAAGAGTGAGGGCCAATAATAACCCATTCTAAGAATTTTATGTGCTGTTCTCTTATTAGCAAAATGCCCTCCGCAAGGGCCATCATGACAAGCCTTCAGTATATCATAAACCTCATCTTCTCTAATGCATCTTCGGATTTCATGATCAAGTCCTGTATGGAAAAGACACCCACTTATGCAGCTATACTGAGCACTTTGTTGAATGATCTTTCTTTTCTCCCGATGTGATAGGTGTGATGGTAACTTCCCTGCAACCAAATAATTGGCAATGTCTACATACCAAGGTGAGTGAGTAGATACTATAAATAAATACTCATCAGGAAAGGAATCATCTACTGGAGTATTATCATCAACTTTTATCTGAGAAAGGAAATCAACAACTACATTTTCTTTACCTGGTCGATCTACAATTGTAATATCAAATTATTGTAATAACAACAACCACCTGGTAACTCAAGCATTTGTGACAAATTTGTTCATTAAATACTTAATAGCTGAGTGGTCAGTATGAACAAAAGTAGGGTAATTGGTAATGTAATGTCGAAATTTATTTATAGCATAAATGACTGCTAAAATTCTTTTTTTCAGTAACTGTGTAATTAAGCTTAGTAGGGGTCATATTCTTACTAATGAAATAGATAGCATAAGGAAGATGGTTTTGCTCTTGTCCCAAGACAGCTCCAATTATAGTATACGAAGCATCAAAGGATATATGAAAGGGAAGTGCCCAATCCAGTCCCCTTAAAATAGGAGTTGTAGACAACTGATGCTTGAGTTCATCAAATGCTTTCTGGCAAAGATCAATCCACTTAAATTCAACATTTTTCATAAGTAACACAAGCAAAGGAGAAGCTATTTTAGAATTTTTTTTGATAAATCCTCTATAGTATCCAGCATGTTCTAAAAAACTTCTTACATCAATTTGTGTTCTAGGGATAGGAAGGGTCTGAATTACCTGTACTTTGGATGGATCTACCTGAATCCCTTGAAATGAAATGAAGTTTCCAAGTACAATTCCTTCGTTCATCATCATATGACATTTTTCAGTACTTAGGGAATGGTGAGCTTGTACACAATGTTTAAGTATTTTCTCAAGGTTTTGTAATGCGTATTCAAAATTCACACCATAAGGGGTAAAGTCATCCATAAATATCCCCATAGAGTCATTAAGCATATCAGAAAAGATTCCCATCACTGCTCTTTGAAATGTTGTTGGAGCATTACATAGTCCAAATGGAAGAATTCTATAGGTAAAAGTTCCCCAGGGACTAGTAAAGGTGGTCTTGTCTTGGTCTTGGGGTGCAATTTTGATTTGGTTATATCCACTAAAACCATCTAAAAAGGAAAAGAATCTCTTCCCTGAAAAATTATCTAAAACTTGATCAATGAATGGTAAGGGGAAATGATATTTTTGAGTGGCTTTGTTTAAGGCTCTATAATCTACACACACTCTCCATTTCCTGTTTTTCTTAGGTACTATCACCAATGGAGAAACCCATTCACTGTCAGATATGGGGTATATAAACCCTGCATTAAGAAATTTTTGCATTTCTTTAACAATTTCTCTCAAATTGGGATTCATTCGCCGCTGGGGTTGACAAACTAGCCGACACCCTTCCTTGATATAGATACGATGAGTACATAATTCAGGGGAGATGCCCTTCATATCTGTATAGTCCCATGCGAATGCTTCCTTATTTTCATGAAGTAACTTCATTAGCTGCTGTGTTTCAACATCTGATAAGTTGGGGTTTATGTTCAATGTTTTGCTAGGTTCGATTTCTACTGTTATGCTTTTAGAGGAGACAGTCGTTGATGTTGAGGAAGATTTTCAAATTTAAGCTTTTCCTGGGTTTCAGATTCCAAAATTGCAGTCAACTAGTTATATGTTTTAGAAGTGACCGAGGAAGGTTCTGAAATAAAATTACTAATTACTTCATCCTTCGTAGTATCTTTAAGAGTTAAGGCTTGTCCGATAGTCAAAATGGGTTGAGTAGCATTATCATCGTAATCCAACCATACAGAATCATCATTATTAATCATAGGCGTGGCATGAGGATAAAGAGTAGGCTGCTTAGTTTCACATCCATTAGAAATTGTCATTGAACCTGATCTACAACTGATAAAGGCGTCAACTGTAGCCAGCCAGGGTCTTCCCAAAATTAAAGGATGCCCCCCCAACTTTGTTTAGTCTGTAGAATGACAAAGTCAGCTGGATAATTCCAGGATTCAACTGAAATGATCAGGTCCTCAATAACTCCTTCTGGTTTGATTGTTGAACAGTCAGCTAATTCTAAGATGGTTGGTGTCTCTCCGATTACATTCTTCAGCTGTAACAGTTGTGAGGTTTCAAGGGTCATAATATTTATAGCAGCACCTAGATCTACCAGAACTTGTGAAATAATAGTTTTTTCAATCTGTACTGTAACTGTAGGATAGCCGGGGTCACCATATTTAATAGGAGGAGTTTTTCCAGACATTAAAGCAGATAGATCACCCATAACATGAACTGTAAGGGGATCCTTAGCTTTTCTACAAGGTTTCTTAACACAAATGTCTCTCATAGTTCTGGCATAAATTGGTACATCTCTGAGCGCTTGTAAGAGCGGAATTTTGACATAAAGGTTCTATAATTCCCCTAGAAGATTAAAGGCAGGCGGCTCAGGTGTCTTAGTCAAAGCTAAACGCTCAGGGAATGGTGGCTTTGTTGTTTCAACACCTTTATTAGAGGGTGGCTTTGGTGTTTCAACACCCTTATTAGGTAAACTATTTCTCTCTGTCTCCTCTTTGTCAGAGTCAGAAGAGGTAATATCATCAATAATAGGCTCAATTATTCTCCCAGATCGTAAATGAATGTCATTACATTGTGCAGAGAAAATATGAGGTATATACTGGCTTTGAATATCGATGACTTGCACAACTTTATTATTATTAGGGTTAGGGTTTGGTTGTACAGGCAACCGGGGTCCTATTGTCTGATTATTTGGTGGAGCACCAAATGGTAGAGAGAGTGGTTGCTGAAACTGAGGAAATTGGTTTGGGAACAAGATTTGTTGATCTCTCCAGTTTGGGTTCCATTGATTAAAATAAGATTGCTGTGGAGGCCAAGGAGTCCACATTGCAGGGTCTACAAAGGGAGGGTTTGTTTGTTGCATGGGTGGGAAATTCATTTGATTAAAGGGTGGGTATTGCATTTGGTTGAAGGGCAATCAATTTTCTTGATTAAAAGAAGGATAATTATTCCAACGATTAGAGGATGTAAATGGCATATTAGAGTTCATACCTTGTCCTCGTGGTTGCCATTGCCTTCTCTATGTCAGCAAATAAACTGCTTCAGCTTCCTCTTCAGTTGGTTGCAATGCTGCTTTTATTCCTGGTGAAGAAGGGCATTGTTGAGTTTCATGGTCCTTCTCATAAATGGTGCAAATTGGTACTTTGTCCAATGGGCACTCCCTTAGTGGATGTGTTAGGCCCCTATACTACTAGTGTAACCCCTTATTGTTATTAGTACAACCCCCTTATTATATTGATATACCCATGTAGTGCCCATATTGTTACTATTGTGCCCCATAGAAGCCCACTATTGTTATTATTGGGCCCTTACATTATTATTGTTATGTCGGCTCTGGTTATATTATGACCCCTTAGACTCCTATATATAGAAAGGAGGTCTTTTCATTTGTATCATCAAAGAAACATTCATTTGTGTAATGTAAAGGAGGTTTCCCCCTCGAAGAGGCTAAATTCTAAGGCGTTGATCTATCTTTTCTATCTTTTTGTGAGCTGGTTTCATAACATTTGTTATCAGAGCTTTGGATTCTAGGGTTTTGCTGCTCTAAATAGGTCATCGCAGCATTTTCACTATAACTCTTTTTCTGTGAAGTTTCAAAAGCGAACAAAAAAACCCATTTGAGACGAAATCGCATTGAACCTTGGATCTAAATTTCAGAGCCTGTCACACTATATTTGCAGAGATATGATCTGAGGAAGTTGGTCTTTTTGCAGACTCCTGAATTACATTCCAAATAGGTGACCTTGGGAAAATCGTCATAACTTTTGTTTTGAGCATAAAATTGCAATTTCATAAGAAGTTACTGAAAGAGGATGGACCATATTTTCCTGTATATATTTTTTAGACTCAAAGGTCAAAATAGTGACACGTGGCACTTCATACAAGTTCAATATTCTGGAAAGGTATATAATCAGATTACCTTGGGAGATTGTGCATAACTCTTTCTTGGAGAATCTACATTCGATAAGACTAATGGCATTGGAAAGAGGACACAGAGGGTTACTGCAAGTCGCAATTGCAGAACTGGAAGAATCAAAATTATAGATTTATAGTCATTTCAAGGCCGAGCTCCTAAAATTAAGAATAGGTGATATGAGGAAGTTTGATGGCAAGGATCCGGTAAATTGGATACTTCAGATGGAGCAATATTTTGATCTACATGGTGTACTACTGTTACAAAAGGTATGTATTACATCTTCATATTTAGAACGAGATCAATTTTAATGGTATAAAGGGATTTTTTCTCGTAAACAACTTGTTAGGTTGTCAATTCTCACGGAAGAAATGATAGAACATTATGAGGATACAAAGAGAAACACCTTCTTTAGAGCAACACCTTAACAATTGGAAAGAGTAAAAGGGCTTTGTGACATAGTGGAAAGTAAAATTATGGCAACAAGGAATTCTACCCCTCACAACTATAAAGATGGAA
>APFE031175321.1:19296-47936 GCA_000404065.3 Pinus taeda
TGATTATATTATGACCCCTTAGACTCCTATATATAGAAAGGAGGTCTTTTCATTTGTATCATCAAAGAATCATTAATTTGTGTAATGTAAAGGAGGTTTCCCCCTCGAAGAGGCTGAATTCTAAGGCATTGATCTATCTTTTCTATCTTTTTGTTAGCTAGTTTCATAACAAGATGTTTATCTTTGCATTTGGGACAGAAGATAGCCAAAGCAACTTTTGCCTCCGTTTGTTTCTTCTTAACCTGCAAGGTGTCAATCTGTGAAGAAAAAGAACTTAACATTTCGGTTTTGAATTCCTCAAGTAAATTACCTATTTTATCTCTTGTTGCTCCTCCTCTGGCTGATTTTTGGACTCTTGAATATGTATTATCCCTACTATTTGATCTATTTCTTGTAGCTCTTCTTGAACATCTTTTGCAGAGGTTAACAATTTCATCATATGATTCCTTAGATATGTCCCCTTTACCAAGCATATTTAGCATATCTAAACAATCATCCCTCACCCCTTTCAATAATATTGTTTTAAGAATGTCTTTACTTACATCAGGATGATTGGATCTCTATAGATTGTATTGTAATCTTTCCACAAAGTCCTCTATATTTTCGTCCTCATTCTGGACCATCTTAAATAGTTCCTCCCTTTTTTCTCTTGTCCGACAGTAGTCTTTATATTTGGTCAAAAAATTATCCTTCATTTGTTCCTATGTTGTGATTACATGACCTCCCAGACTCACAAACCCTCTTAGTGCATTTCCTTTTAGTGTTGTTGGAAATAGCTTCAATTTCTGAGCATTGGTAACATAATCATAACTTTGACACAATATATCAAACTCAAAAAGAAACTCATCAAGATCTTCAGAAGATAAACTATGGAAGTTAGGTAAGGCTGAGAGTGGGATATTCTTCATGGGAGTTGCCCCTCTGGGAAGATCCCCAATAGGGAATGTCAAGGTGGAGAGAGAATTCTCACCTCTTCCCTCTTCTACTGGTCCCTCGAATCTAGAATGCAAATCACGACTGTTTCAGCAATGGGATTTGCGCATTGTTCTTAACTGTTTCAGCAACATAAACAGTAATGATAACCCTGCAGTCTCCAAGCTATTTCAGCAACGTGGACTGCAATGATAAACCGTTTCAGCAACTATCCGATTCAACGATTAACTATGAAGGTAATGTAATTATATGTAAAATAAATTAAACGTATAGTAATGGGAAGAAATATTGTATACCTTTGGAAAAATGGATTAAAGCAATAACATGGACTTTAAATATAGGTTGGAAAAGGATGACATAATAGCAAAATATATGGTCAAAAAGGACAATGTGGGGTCCTAACAATCCTTTGAGGTGTATTCTCCTCCATTGTCAGATCTTAGTGATATGAAAACGAGATCTTAGACAATTATTAATGTATTACAGACTCATGTGCTTGGATATGCCTATGTTACTTTGTGCAATGGATCGAAAATATTGTGAAATACACAGACAATGAAGCAGTTAAAGAACATAATAGACGAACACATATAAACACATCAAGTTTAATAAGGAGTTCACCCAACACTCCTGGGCTACGTCTCCTGGTCCAGCCTTCAGTGGTGACCTCTCTATTATGTCTTCAAAAACAGAGTTTTACAACATTGAGCTCAAATTGAGCCTCACACAAGAAATACAAAACAATAAGGCTTTACTTTGATCCCCCAAGTCTCTTTTGAGTACACAGACTCTCCTCACTGACTCTTTGTCTCTGTTGCTCTATCTCAGCATTGCCTATCTCTGTTTGCTCTCTGTTTATGGCTTTAAAGCCAATCGGCGCTGTCTGTTCATTTCTCCTTCTCGAGCTCTCTAGCTTCCTGACCATTGTCCGCTCAGATCCCCCTCTATCCGCTCAGATCCCCCTCTAAGCGTTAGCAATCATTGCTAAATGCTTTCATGGATGGTGGCCACCTATTCTATAATGGAATGGGTCATCGGGCCTTTGAAACCCCCAGAAACAACATTCTCTGCGTTCATAGAGAATACACTAAAAACTGTGAAAAATCACCAAACTTCTGTTTATCGGATTTGAAATGTTTTCAATTCCGCCTTATAACTCCTATCGGGTCTACCTTTATGTCACTTGTCACATCTCCACTGTTGATCTGGGAGATCTAGATCTGACGGTTGTGGTTCATTTCGAGCAGCTCTTTCATATGGGTTTATCGGGCGGTTTTCTCTCTCCAGGGCCTTGACACGTGGCAACTAATGTATGGGATCAGGAAGAGCCCGACACAAACCACTTACTGCCTTTGGCTGCCCAAAATCTCACTTGTATCATGATTTCCCTTTCATATTTAAAAATACATTAAAATATGAAATCCCGCTCGTATTGGACTTGAAACAATATATATTTGCATTAACAAACCTTTTCAGGTCCGGTTTCATCGCATCGGCGCATTTTCTTTTGTTTTTTGTTTATTTAACAAAAATGCGATTTATAAAGGAAATCCCTGTTTTCCGGATCTCAAAATATATCAAATGCCGTTCATAGTTTTATCGGGTCCGGCTATCGCAGTTATTATCAGCCTCGCTCCATTGAAATGCTCCGATGCGATGTTGTGATTGCGACTTGTCACTAATTGCATATTGCATAGACCCCTGAGCCATTTGGTAAATGCTCCTCTGTATTTGACGATTGCGATATTGCGATTCAACTTGGGTCGTCAATCTGCACGCTTGATCGACGGTCCTTGTTGACCTCGCTGATTGCTGTCGCATATTCCTTATGGTCTCCGCTGATAGCCTCCGCTTGCCATCGCCGATTGCGATTTACCGATCAGATTTGGACCGTTGATCAGCCAGATCCAATGGCTCCTGTGCATCACTATCCAAGTTGCTGATAGCTCTGTTTTTGGTCATTTCTTTGTGATTTTGCCTCCCGAAAGTATAATCCGATATTTCTAAAACTTCTTCTTTTGCGATTGTTTTGATTTTTGAAGACTTAGAGGGTTTCTTCGATCCCTTTGGATCACTTAGTATCTTGATGTTTTTGCCTGCCAAGCTTTCCACTTCAGATCTGAATTTCCAGAACTTGTCGAATACCTCATCCTTAGTATTCAATATCCATGTCTCACAGGATAATTCATCAATAAATGTTGCATAATACAATGAACCACTAGGCAATTTCATGGGAATCAGACCATGAACATCAGAATGAATCAAGTCGAAAGCTTCCTTAAATTTATTGTCACTGTTTGGAAATGGTTACTTGATGTTCTTCCCAAGAGCACAACCTTTTCATACACCACCATTCTTTATTTGTTGTTCAGGAACCCTTAACACTATTTGACTCAATTCAGGCAAAGCTTTAAAATGAAGATGTCCATACCTTCTGTGCCATAACTAACTTGGATTTATTTCTTCATGAATACTACTTGATCTGGTTGACTTACAATACTATAAAATCTTCCATCATGAATCCCAATAACCTTAGCCTCATCTATACTAGATCCATTATATCGAACAAGTAATTCTCCATCCACAAAAGAAACTCTATCACCTTTGTCTTTTAAATAAGAAACAAAGACAAGATTATTTTTCAAACTTGGTACAAAAAGAACATTGTTAAGATGTACATTGTTACTAGATTCCAACTCTATGGACACCTTTCCAAATACTTTGACTACATAGTTTTCATTGTCTTTTAATTCTACCCTTTGAGACATTATTTTTTATCGCGCTTGAAATATTTCCATGCTCTCTGGTCATGTGCCTTGATGCTCCACTATCTACTAGCCACATGTCATCATAATCTATAAGGGAACCTATCAAAGCATAATAATAAAATAAATCGTTATCACCTTTGACCTTCTTTAGTTTTTCTTCTTCAACATCTGCTCCAGAAGCATGTTGTTTCCTTTTTCCCTTCTTGTTATTAGCCATGTTAGGACAATCTCTCTTGAAATGTCCATATTCCCAACAACCATAACATTGGATTTTTGACAAGTCTTTCTTCTTCTTAAAGGAAGAATATCCCTTTATTAACTTCTTGTGTTGAGGTCCAGACTTCTTCTTTCCCTTGTTCTTGAAACGAGTTGCAAGGTCTTGAACTTCTTCATCTTGACGATCTCTAGTCATCAATCTCACTTCTTCTTGAGCACACAATGTCCATAGTTGTTCAAATTTGGGAGCTTCCTTCTAATTGCTTATACCTGTTACAAAAGCATCCCATGATCTAGGATGACCATTGAGTGCTATAATCACTATTTCTTGATCAAGAGTGGATTCTCCAATTGCTTGGATTTGATCTCTTATTTGAGAAATCCTTACGAAGTAAGAAGACACCATATCGTCATTAGTCATATTTGTATTTCGAATTTCATTCTTCAAGCTCGTTGATTGACCAACGTTCTTAATAGTGTAGAGATTCATTAGGGTATAGTACATATTCTTTGAAGTCTCAAGTTTTGTAATGTAGAGAACCAAATGATCCCTAATGGAGTCCACTATAATTCTCATAACATTTGTGTCATCCTATTTTAACTTTGCCTTTCCTGCATCATATTCTAGTTCAATAGCCTTCCTTGTAACGATGTCCAAAATATAGTTGTTGGCAAAAGAATATTTATTCTTACTTTCCAAGCTCTGAAATTTGATGCTCCCTCTAGCTCATTTTCACATTTCATGGAATAATCCATACAAACTAAGTTGGAATAAGGACTTGAATACAATTCTCTTCTAGGGTTTTTTAGGTGATCTCGATGTTCCCTTCTTCCTTCACCAATGCTCTGATACCATGTTGATTTTCTTAGTGTAATTAGGGTTAGCACAATATTTATGAAATTCTAATAATTAATTTTGATGTAAATATTCTTTTAAATTATACAAATATATCATTCAACAATTATACTTTATAAATTCAACCATAAAGAACAGTGGAACAGAAGAGATCATAACACACAAAAAAAGACAAGATTTACCTTGGGAAAACCCACAACGGGGAAAAATCCAACAAGCTTTCTCAATAGAGAAAATCTTCTTGTTCAATGAGAGACACACCTAGACTTGTGGTCAATATAGTATTCTCCTCCAAGTCAAGTCACAAAATATGATCTTGTACTTCAATTTGCTTGACTGGCCCATAATTTCGGTCCTCCTGCAATATCCAGTTGCCCCATAATTTTGGTCCTATAATAGTTTCCTTGGTTACCTAGAAATTTCGCCCCTCCACAATAGTTTCCATAGAAAAATGTGAACCACAAAGACAGAGAGAGAGAGATCAATCCACATGTACGATTTTCTAGAGAAAGAGAGATAAGAGAGAAATTTCAGCCTCTTTCTTCGTCCTACTTTGTCCTTCTTGTCCTTCGCTTGCTTGCCCAAAATCTGTCTTGTGTGAGAGAATGTGAATGCCCAAATGGAGGGGTTTGAGCTTCCTTTATATAATAGTTTGTCTTCGGTGAATGGACGTATCTCTATGCCATGGTTGACTTGACTTGGAGGGAAGCTAACTTGTCACTTTTGGAGCCAAAATTTACATTTCAAGAATTTAAATTTTCATCTTTAAAAAGTCGTAATGGGACTTCGACTCAAAATAAATTTTCTTTTGACTCAAGAATTTATAAATATGCTTTACAATGATAAATACAATTACATTGTGACTAAATGTACATTATGAAGACCAAGCTTAGTTATAAATTCAATAAGGAGAACCTTCCCAATTTTGAGAGGCTTTGGAATGATTGTGTCTAGGAAGAGACTCAGGAGGAGTCTAAGGCAAGTAGGCAGGGAGGTCAGAAGAACTTGGCTCTTGTTAGTGAGATAAGAAAGGAAAAAGGAAAGGGTTAGTAAAGGAAAGAGTAAGGATTCAATCTCACAGGTGGGGAAGGAGAAATAATTGAGTAAAATCAAGTGTTTCATATGTCAAAAGCATGGCCACTATGCATTAAATTTCCCATAGAAGAAGAAGGGAAATGGGAAGTTGTAGCAGAAAGAGGTAGAAATGTCAATAAAAACTTAGATGATCAAGTTTGTTGTGAAGTTTGAGAAGGATTTCTTATTTGTTTCTTGCCTTTCTACAAACAAAGTTTCTAGGAGTGCATGGTATGTGGATAGTGGTGCATCTCACCATATGACATCAACACAAGAGTTATTTACTAGTATGATGACATAGGAATTATGAGTACATGTGCAGCTTAGTAATGATGCGAAGTATGCAATAAAATGAGATGTGGCAATTTTGTGTAAGATTGAGTCCAAAATCTTGTCGAAAATGAAGGATGTGATATATATTCCAAGGTTGAAGAAAAACCTACTTTAAATAATCATGGAAGATAAGGGTTTTTACATGGTGTTCCATAAAGGAAAATAAATCATTAGGTTGGAAGGATATAGCCTTGACACAAATTAGGTAATTGGGGTTAGAGAAGGAAATTTGTAAAGGTTACAAGGTGAGCTTATTTGATCCTTGGTTCATAGCAGTGACAATTTGTGTGAGTTGTGGCAATGGAGAATGGGGCACTTTCATTGCCAATTTAGGGGAAATTGTCATTGGTCTTCCAAATTTTAGTATTGAGAAATAAGCAGTTTACAAAGGGCACACACTTGGAAATCATGCCAAGGCTACTTTCTCAAGTGGTGAGCCTAGAACTAAGAGGATTTTGGATCTGATATACTTGGATGTATGTGGATCAATTTCAGTAGCATCAATACAAGGAGGCATCCATTATGCGTATTGCATTAATAAATTCTATAGGATGAGATGGATATACTTCATAAATACCAAGGATGATTCGTTCAATTGGTTTCAAGAGTTAAAGTCTGATGTGGAAAACCTGACAAGGAAGAAGATCAAGGTCCTAAGGTCAAATAATGGGGGTGTGTATACCTCTAATGACTTCAAGGATTTTTCCAAGGAGGTAGGAATTAAGAGGGATCTAATAATATCTTACAACCCATAGTAGAATGGTGTTGCAAAGAGAGAAAATGTCAATCATAGGGGTTTTTAAGGCCATGATCCATGATCAAGATTTACCCATGTTCCTCTAGGGGAGGCATCCAATATGGTGATCTACATCTAGAAAATGAGTCCTCACAAGATATTGGAGGACAAGATGCAACAAGAAGCATTCACTAGTGTGAAGCTAGAGGTGATCCACTTATGTATCTTTGGTTGTTCGGTGTATATACATTTATCAGAAGAGAAGAGAACCAAGATGGAACCCTCTAGCATAAAGGGTGTATTTATGGGATACAATGAGACTTCAAAGGCTTACATGATTTTCATTCCAACATAACAAAGGATTGTGGTAAGCCTGGATATGAATTTCAAGGAGGATCATGTATGAAGGAAGTCACATGAGACCCTACCAATGCAAAGGATGAGGAGTAGGGAACTCTAAAGGTTGAGTATAGATCAACAATTTCTAGTTTAGGAAGAAAACCTTCAAGTGAGAAAGGTGAGGCATTATCTCTTTCTTGTTTTTTTAAGAGGCCTTGATGGTTCATGTAGACATTGAAATATGCTTAGGAGCATGTGGAGGGGCCTAGGAGCATGGGCAAGGAGAGCAAGCATTCAAACAATTTTATGATATATATGGCACTAATAAGTAGCATCATTGAAGAAGTAACAAACAAATAGATTTGGAGGAATTACACAATGGAGGACGATGGGATATCATGCCAATACTAGAGGGAAAGTTAGTTTTAGGTTGCTCTCTAGGAAGTTCCTTCCTTGATAAGAGGGAGTGTTGATGTTTGTAGCATCATATCAGAACTTTTGCATAGGTCTAGTTATGGATGTGTGGAAGTCATCCAAAAAGGTCATTTCTATTTTGTAATTCACTTTAATTAAAGTTAATTAATAAGGTGAATTTTCTTTTATTAGTGAGGTGATTAATGTCTAATAAAATGTAACATAATTACATTAGTGATTTAGATGTAGTTTCCATCATCGATTGTGATTAAATCTCAACCGTTAATCTCATTGAGAGATTAGATTTATGGAGACTTGGTCATCAACTCAATATTATAAAATAAAGGAAAAGTGAGAGGAAGAGACACAAAGTGTGATTCATAGAAAGCAAGGGAGACATAAAGTGATCAGAATCTGGATTAGGGGCAAAATTTTGCTCAAAAATAAAAGTGCTCAGAATCGCTCAAAACTTGAATGACCGTGTCCATCTCGGCGATACGATCCCAACACAACTCATTTCACTCAAAACGGAGCTCATATGAGAAAGATAGAGCCTTGTGTCCTTTTTGAAAAACAAACAAATTTTGGGTACAAGCTGACTGGGATGCTGACTAGCCATCCATACAACCCAATTAGCAAAAAGAATATTCTTGGAATATTCCCACAAGTGGCTGAATTGGGTCGTGACAAGTGTTGACATCAGATTGGTCTAGAGAATTTTAGGTGGCCCAATGAGAGGTTGACACGTGGCAAGCCCAGAGGCCGCCATGTGCCCTCTCAAAGGTCGGGTAAAAGTTTACTGGCAGGCCGGGGAATCGAACTCGTGACCTCCCCCACACAAACCCGAAGCCTTACCGCTATGCCACACGTTATGTCTTAATAATCTATGGGCACATTTTCTATTTAAATTTTAAAGCACCAAACATTGGAGGTAAGGGGGCAGCCCAAGGGGACCAGCGCCAATTCCATGAGCGACTATACGACCAACGTTGAACAGGAGGCCAGTGCTTAGCACTAACCGTTCCATTAAACACACTAAGTGGAGTTTTATGTTAATTAACCCATACTTAACCTTTAATTAATGACATATTAGGTTGGAGACAGTTTGGTGGGTTCAACAAATCTGGCATCACTCCAAATTTGGTGGGTCCGACAAATCCGGCGTGGCTCCAAATTTGGCGGGGTTAACTGGAGTTTCTCCAGATTTGGTGGAGTTTTCCTAGGGAAAACTGAAGAGGCCATAACTTTGGCATATTTCGACCAATTGTTGCTCAGAAAAAGTCATTCCTAGATGATTTGGATGCTCTGAATAGTGACAATGGAACATGTTGCAGAGGCAGAAAGACACTTCTGTACGTGATTTTGCGACGTTGAAGTTTAAGGAAGCTTAGGGCCACCGGAGAGGAGGCCAAGCCTAGATCAACTAAATTCCAATTGTAGAGCTTGGATAGTCATTTTTGGGGTTTTTAGGTCTTTTGAATCCAATGGAGTAGGTTACAAAGCCCTTGGAGCACTGCAGGTGCATGTAATTAGAGAATTAACCATTAATCCCATGAGGGCCTAGCCATTGAAGCACGTCCAAGGACATGTAGCCTAGGAGGGGTGAACTCCTTTATCAACGTTGTGTTATGAGTTGCTGTGTTTTACTTCTCTGCATTTTACTTGTTGTATATGTGTTTGAAAGAGCTAATTAATCTCATAAATTGCTCATAAAAGACACTTAACAATTGACACATAATTCCTCACATTTTGGTTCATTTGAGACGATCCTAAACACATTTTAAATTACTGACGAGGGAGCTTGCATAGTATTAACAAGTTTTCCCAACATTTCAGATCACGTTGGTATCGGAGCACTGTTAGCTCATTTTAACCCTGAGATGGTTTACCAAGGTTAGTTAGAAAATTAGTGTTTGGTTTTCTATTTGTGCAAGGAGAATTTAACTGTGTGAAAGTTTATGTGTATAAGATGAATGGTCTGATATGCTTCTTTGTTGAGAAACTTTTGAAGTTTTGTGAATCTTTTTGGTGCATCACAAGTGTGATGGTAGCTTCAATAAGTGATGTTTCTAATCCATCTTCCTTAGCAAGACTCTTTGATGAAGAGATGTTATGAGAGCTTATCGTCATGAGAGATATGGTGCAAGAGATGAATGAAGATAGGAAGGAGAAAACTATACTTCAAGAGAAGTTGATGGCCATGAAGGAGGAGAAGCAAGAGCTTCTTGAAAAGATGCATGAGATGGAGATCCAAATCCATGATGGCAAGGAAATCCTAGCCAAATATGTGAATGAAAATGAGGTATGCAATCCAAGTTTATCTTTGATTTCTTCTCAAAATTAATGTTTTGGTACTTTTGAAAGACACGCTAGAGGAATAGGATCCAAATTATTGATGAAGATGGGTTATGAAGGCAAAGGGTTAGGCAAACATGCATAAGGCATAGTTGAGCAAATTGTTGTTGAGGAAAGGCTTAGGTATTTGGTTCTTGGTTATGGACAACATGATGGAGAATGCTCCAAAGCCAAGGAGGCACATGAAAGTGTTCCAAGAAGGACTTTCATTACATGTTCATTACCTCAAGCTTGTGAAGTTTGTGTTCATCAGGAATGAAAAAGTTTTATACCCACTTTGCAAGAACATGCTCATAAGCATGCAACTAGTGGAAATGAAAAACAAGAGGATGTTGAAAGCTCTAAGGTCATTTAAACCATTGTTGGTATTCCAAAGAGAGCCACTACCTCATCAAATCACCTCCTCAAGAAGGCGACAAAGGTGAATGTGCAAGGTATAAACCTGCCTTTAATCATGTTTCTTTTGATTATGGATAAACATGGTAAATTTTCACATAATATTTGGAGAAAATTTACATGTTCCTTTTGTGGTTTGAATAACCATACTGTTTCGAGGTGTTGGAAGAGGATAGGCATACACAGGAAACTTTCAAAACAAAAAAGACAAAAATCCAAAAGTCTATTGGATAATGGAAATCCTATTGAAAAGAAGATACAATTATTTTGCACTCATTACCATAAGCAGGGTCATTTTGTAGGCAAGTGTTGCACTTTGCATCCAACAAGTCATCCACGACATTTGAAGAAGGTGGAGAGAGATTTTGGCAAGAACGGAAAAAAGGATTCTATAATTGATGTGGGTTAGGATGATACGCATGATGAAGTGCAGCTGAAAGAAGCACCATTGAAATGGTTTGTAAAGAGATGGTTAGATTTCTTAACCAATTAAGGCCTTGCATTTATTTGATAATTGATGCAAATCCTGCCTTATTGATGCATTTCCTTGTTATTTGAATGCATTTATTTTTCTTTTTCCCTGAAAGTATGCTGCATATTGCATGAAGAAAGATGTTGGAAAAGTAAAGTTATGTTGAATCACATAGATGCAGTAAAGATGACAATTTGCAACTACAAATTTGCATGCATGTTTCATTCTTGAACTTGCATGTTTAAACTAGGAAGGTGTTCGAAAGTGGGGTATGTTGACTCACTTTATTGCAGCAAATTTGGTCATTTCAGCTCTTTAAGTACTCGTACATACCAATGGAATTCTTGTACTTGTGAGAGAGTTGAGAATTGTTATACATGCATGAGAGTTTTTGTGTGTGAACAGTGGAAGTTTTAATAGTTTCATTCTGCTTGAACATGCATTAGTGATTGACTTGTGTTGGTTGATTGCTTTGTTAACATGTATGTTGTCAATTTTGAGAATGTTGATCATTTTCACATGCATGAGTGTCGGCTTGTGTGGTCGATTGATTGTTACATGTATGTTATATCAACTTGGAAGAGTTGATTTTGTCTCCAAATATGAAAGGGAGATGTGACAAATTGTTTCATGAGAATGTGGAATTCTTGTTGTAAATCGTCAAGTTGTTGTACATGCTTTTACTTGACTTGAAAGTCAGTTGTTTGAAGAAGCATGTTTTGTTGACTTGTGTTTAGTCGATGGTTTATACACCAAGATGTAAGAGTACATGGCAATGTTCACATGATGTGATATTTGTTGCTTTGAAGAAGCAAAAGGAAGAGGTCGTCAAGTTATATTCTTGCATGAGTGTTTTTCAAGGTTAATGGTGTTTCTTGTGACAAGATGTCGTAGGATTTTGGAAGGTTCATGCTTGAGCAAGAGGCTCATGATTAGCCTTCATTCTCAAATCATGAGATCAGCAGAATGCTAATACTGGAGGATGATGGAATCAATAAGTGAAAGTGGACAAAAATACCAAAACATTTGCAGCCATTATAACCATTTGATGTGTTGATGCCAAGAAGGGAAAGACATGGAAAATGCATTCTTCCAGATGTGGAATTTGGAATTGTGGAGATGGGCTTGACTGGGAAAAGTGGTTTCCAAGGAGAAGCTTGCATCGAATGCATGTGTTGCAAAGGAGGACCATGATTCTTAGTGGGAAGGCCATCAATCAACTTTCCAAGCACCGAGGGATCACTTTGGTATAGCAGGGTGTTTAATCAACAAGCAACCAACAAGTGTTGGATTGGGTCAGCAGCAAAAGGAGAACATTGGTTGAAGTGCCAAGCCATTTGCAAGGCAAGGCATGTTAGTGAACCCAAGAGGTTTTCATGGAGATTTTTCGAAGTAGAATCAATTGATATAACTTGGGAAGGAGAAGAGTATTCAACTCTCATAAGATAACCATCTTTTGTTGGTCCAAAATCCTGTCAGTGGGAAGGAGTGATCGAAATCTGAATTAGGGGCAAAAATTTGCTCAAAAATCAAAGTGCTCAGAATCATTCAAAACCTGAAGGACCGCGTTCCTCTTGGTGATACAATCCCAATGAAACTCATTTCACTCAAAGCGAATCTCGTATGAGAAAGATAGAGCCTCCTGTCTGTTTTGTCAAACATGCAAATTTTGGGTACAAGCTAACTGGGATGCTGACTAGGCATCCGTATAGCCCAGTCAACAAAAAGAATATTCTTGGAATATTCCCATAGGTGTCTCCATTGGGTCGTGACAAGCGTTGACATTGGATTGGTCTAGAGAATTTTAGGTGGACCAATGAGAGGTTGACACATGGCAAGCCCAGAGACTGCCACGTGCCCTCTCAAAGGTCGGGTAAAATTTTATTGGTAGGTTGGGGAATCGAACTCATGACCTCGCCCACACAAACCCGAAGCCTTATCACTATGCCACACGTTATGTCTTAACAATCTATGGGTGCATTTTCTATTTACATTTTAAAGCACTGAAGGTTGGAGGTAAGGGGCCAACCCAAGGGGACCAACCCTGATTCAATGAGCGACCATATGACCAACGCTGAATAGGAGGTCCATGCTTGATACTAACTGCGCCATTAAATGCACTAAGTGGAGTTTTATGTTAATTAACCCATACTTAACCTTTAATTAATGATGGATTAGGCTGGAGGCAGTTTGACGGGTCTGACAAATATGACGCTGCTCCAAATTTGGCAGGGTTAACTAGAGTTTCTCTAGATTTGGTGGAGTTTTCCTAGGGAAAACTGAAGAGGCCACAACTTTGGCATATTTCGACCAATTTTGGCTCAGAAAATGTCATTCCTAGATGATTTGGATGCTTTGAACACAATGAAACAGGTTGCAGAGGCAGAAAGGCACTTATGTACATGATTTTGCTACATTGAAGTTTAAGGAAGCCCAGGGCCACCAAGAGAGGAGGTCAAGCCTAGATCAGTTGAAGTCCAATTGCAAAGCTTGGATAGTCATTTTTGGGTCTTTTGAATCCTATGGCACAGGTTGCAAAGCCATTGAAGCATTACAAGTGCATGTAATCATAGAATTGACCATTAATCCAAAGAGGGCCTAGCCATTGAAGCAGGTCCAAGGAGATGTAGCCTAGGAGGGGTGAACTCCTTTATCATCTTTGTGTTATGAGTTGCTATGTTTTACTTATATACATTTTACTTGTTGTATATTTGTTTTAAACAACTAATTAATCTCATAAATTGCTCATAAAAGACACTTTACACTTGACACATAATTCCTCACATTTTGGTTAATTTGAGACGATCCTAAACACATTTTAAATTATTGATGAGGGAGCTTGCATAGCATTAACAAGTTTGACCAACATTTCAAATCACAAAGAGAGTGACTAATGATTTTCATTTAGTGTGCAAATCCAAAGGAGAAAATATGAAACATATGAGCAATAAAAGAAGATTAACTTAGCTCTTGGAAATTGAAGGGCCATACATAGCAAGTGGAGAGGCAACTTTAGGAGGTCACGCAATCCAAAAAAATAGAGAGCTATTTTTACAATTTTTTGGAAAACTTTACACCAGCAAGAGGGTTGTAGAGAAACAAGCTTGCAACAAGCCATGGGCTGTAGAAACATGTAGGTCTTACAATTATAGGTACAACAACCAAGCGCCACCCAAACCATATGTGGTTGTAGTGTAGTAGACATGACACAATTGTACATGGTCATACAAGTCACATAAGTAGAAGAGGTAATATAATAGTTTTTCTAGTAATTTATCATTATGCAACACTAGAACAACTAGGTTTGGCTTAATTTTTTATTTTTTTTTTTCTATTTTCCCACTTTGTAAGCTTGAAATAATCTCACTAAAAAACATATCTTTAAAAGGTAATTTTTTTCATATATTTTGGAAATTAATTTCTTATACTTTCATTATTTTTTATATTTCTATTTAAATTTCCAACAAATATATTTTATTCTTAAAAAACGTAAGATAATAATTTACTAGGTTGTTCAATTAAAATTTTAACACTCTCAAGTTCAATTTTAGTCTTCCCCTGTTCTTTGAGCTTCTCTTAAAACCTCTCACTTGTTGTTTCACATCATTTTGTCACGAAAATGACCATTAGTCTAGATCTTTCGATATCCATCAAAGTGTTCCAAAGCATCCCCCTTGAAGGCTAGAACCTAAACAATCCTAAAGAGAATGAAATTTATGGATTACAAGGCCTAAAAACCTATTTTTGATTCCTTGCACATTTCCCTAGCTAGTTTCTGCGCGTATATGGCTTGACCATCAAAGTCAACGCAAAAGTGCACTTTGTCTTACACTATGGACTGCGCACATGACTCAACACAAGTAAAAAATAAAAAGTAAAATATAAAATCTTTGTTAGTCAAATCTTTCCCTACTGGAAGCTTCGAATTGATACTTACTCAAGCATGATCCCTCTAATCATGGAGCTAATTACCTCTCTTTGTGGATCCCCTATCCGACCATTTGTCTCAAACCTCCCAAAGGATCCCAAACCTCCTCCTCTTGGCTTATAAGTAAAACTCAGGCCAGAGGGTTCGGGAGGACCACTAAAGGTAGACTTATGTTGCATAAATAGGGCTTGAAGGATTTTCATCCAAGGAGAAGGTTTGAGATCATGGGAAGAGGTTTGTGACATCAAGGAAATCAGGTTGTAAGATCGTTTTCCTTTGAATTCAATAAAAAGCAATTGTTCTTTCCTAATCATGTTTATTCTAATATTTAAGTATGGGGGATTACGCAGTGCATTATATTAGATATCATTTTTGGGATTCAACTGCGTTAAGTAAGTCATTCAAACGTATGACCATTTCCATGAGAGGTAGTCGTAACTGACTAATTCCTCATGATTTTTGAATAGTTCACTTAGCACTCATTGCATCGGGTGATGCTCACAGGGGTGAAGAAGTGGGATTGAAACTAGGGAAATGTGGAGAACGAATCACATAGCATCAATCATCACTTCCGAGGCTTGCACCCGGTAACCAGGACTTCCCAAGAGGTCACCCATCCCATAACTCCTCTGGCTCAAGCGCGCTTAACTGTGGAGTTTTTCCCACAATCAAGCCCACTTAGCTTGCTACCCCATTTGCAAAACCTTAGGAAATATTGTGCCTCATGAACCATTCAAGTAGAGATCCCTTAACTCTTTTTTGAATTTAAGTATGGGGGATTACGCAGTGCATTATATTAGATATCATTTTTGGGATTCAACTGCGTTAAGTAAGTCATTCAAACGTATGACCATTTCCATGAGAGGTAGTCGTAACTGACTAATTCCTCATGATTTTTGAATAGTTCACTTAGCACTCATTGCATCGGGTGATGCTCACAGGGGTGAACTATTCAAAAATCATGAGGAATTAGTCAGTTACGACTACCTCTCATGGAAATGGTCATATGTTTGAATGACTTACTTAACGCAGTTGAATCCCAAAAATGATATCTAATATTCTAATATTATTTGTGAGATTCCTTAATCACTCACATGGTTTATAACTAGTTATTGATTCAACTTATGATTTATGTTGAGTTAAGAACTTCATTTACCTTTGATTGTATATGCTAGATGCTTTGCTTTTTGTATATTTCTATCTGTGCAAATCTCTTTTGGAGCTTCATGGAGAAGATCATGTGGAAAGCATTGGAAAGGCCTCTAAAGCATCGAGGAGAAGCTGGCTATGGAAAGAACTGAAAGGAATTCAATAGGAACTTCGTTAAACCGGTAAGTGATTCTTCGCATATTACTTGTTTCAATAAGTTTTTTTTTTTTTTTTTTTTTTTTTTTTTTTTTTTTTTTTTTTTCACAGAAACGGTTATGGGATTTTCATTAACTATCTGCCAAAAAGCCATAATTTCGGTTACAAAAGATGAAACTGGTTTCTTGGCATCTCTCCACCCATCTGAACATAACACATGCTCTTGTGAATCACCTCTTTTTACAGTTTTTCACATGAACTTTTGCTGCTGATTTCCCAAGCTTATGAATGCATACGGACTGATTTAACAAGAGACAGAAAAACATAGAAAATTTAGGGAATTGGTTCCCAAGAGATTTCATTATCTCTGAGAATGGATCCAACACCCAGCTGGGCTGCCTTATTTGCTTCTACATTTGCTTCTTTGTTGTTGCTTCTCAGGATATGAAAGAATTCCAGATTTAGGATCTTTGTCATGCCTTTAATTCTTGAAATTGTCCTTGCAAGTCGAAGATCTGCCAAATTTGTATTGGTCACCATTGCATTGATGATGACTTGAGAATTGTCGAAAACCATTGCTTCTGTGTGCCTAGTTCTTTAAGCGTTTTGACCCCTTGAAATAGGGCCATGACTTCAGCTTGGATACTTGAGGTGTGGCCCAGTCCCCATGCAAACCTGTGGATGGATGTTTCTTGTGGATTTATAATAAGTCCTCCTGCTCCAGCCATTCCTGGATTTCCCTTGGCCGCCCCGTCAAAGAAAAGAGAGGGGAGTGTTTGTTTGGACAGCCAAGATTGAAATTCTTCATCATTTTTCCTGATTTTCCAATCTTTGAGATATATAGGCGATATTTTCGATTTTTGGAAATTTAGATTAAGAACTGCTCCAAACTCAATACCCTGTTGGCTTAGATTTATGTCATCATTTTTATCTCTTAGCCACTCATTTAACTGACCTTTTACTGTATTTGCCACTAGCTTGTAGTTCTGTTCCTTATCTTTGAAGATCCTTTTGTTCCTCTCCAATCAAATTTTCCAGCTGATGAATTTGGGCAGAGCGGTCCATGTCGCTTTGGCAATCTTGTTTTTTGGGCTTGGGCCTGGATACCTAGCCATCCAACCAGCAAACAAATCCTGGACTGAGTGGGGGAAGATGGGCATAGATTTCGATGTTCCAAGGAGCTCATGCCAGACTAGACCTGTAAATTTGCGTTCCAATGAAAGGTGAACATCAGATTCCAAATTTTCTTTGCATAGAGTACATCTTGATGGTCCTAGAAATCCCCCTTTCTGAAGCCTATCATCTGTTAGGATTTTTTCGTGGCAAAGCAGCCAACAGAAAAAAAAATCGATCTTTGGAATGGTAGAGAAATTCCAAATATTAGTCCAGGGCGCCGGGTTAGGAGGTACGTGGGGTCTCTCCATGATTTTGGCATAGCCCTGAGCCATCGAATACCCAATCTGTTTCGTTGCCCAACCTCTTGAGTATTTTCTTCTTGCGTGTAGCGGAGCAGCTCCATGTAGCATCTGTAGCAGCGTGTCATAGTCTGACTGCCACGTAGTTGGCACTTTGATGTTTTTCCATCCCGCCCAACTGTCTCCACACCAAGTCGATATGTCCCAGATCATTTTAAAATTTGCTTCCTCCATCCACACCTTTAGCTCGTTCCTAAGACTCGAGTTCACCAGTGGAGGCCTGTTCATTATGCTATCATCCCATATCTTGATGCGTTTGCCATTTCCTGGTATCCAGTAAGCATTGTCTCTTATTAGCGACCCAATTTTACAAATTATATTGTTGAGGGGGGATCTAATTTGGTCTTTGGGCTGCTCCAAGCACCAAAGCCTCAAACCTCTGAAATACTTCCTCCACAGCACCAGCTGAACCCATCCTGGCTTTGGTGCTATGATCTTCCAAATCAGTTTGGCTCCCATTGCTAAATTTTGAGCGCTTAGATTTTTAAAATTTAGTCCTCCCTCCTGAAGCGGCCTGGAGACTATTTCCCAGTTAACTAGAGAGATTCTCTTCTCATTTTGTTTACCTCCTTGCTAGAGAAATTTCCTGATTAACTCCTCCATCCTCTTAATAATTCCCATTGGCGCCAAAAGGACAAAGAAATTAAATAGCGGCAGGCTGCTTAGCACATATTTGATGAGCACTGATTTTCTGGCAATATTGAGCCAGGAGGATCCCCAAGCCTGCATTTTTGTTTTGAATTTTTCTATCTGGGGATGCCAATCCTTGCTCATAGCCCTCTTGTGGAAGATGGGCAGCCCAAGGTATTTATAGGATGTCCAGGATGCTGAAGCTGTGAAGCATAGACATCTGGCTATGGAATTTGAAGCAACGACTAAGATATTCCAGCAATAAACATGGCACTTACCCCTATTTAGTTCACTGCCCGATGCTTGACAGTACTCTTCCAGCACTTCTTTGAATTTTCTTGCAGACAGTTGAGAAGCCGCCCCTAGAAGCAAAGTATCATCTGCAAAGAGGGCATGATTGATGCTTTTAACCCCTCTTGCTATGCATAGGCCAACTATTTCTTGCTCTTGTTGCTTCTTATTTAAATAAAAACTGAGGACTGCAACACAAAGAGGAGGGGTGAAAGGGGGCACCCCTGCCTCAGCCCTCTAGACACTTTAAAGAAATCAGCAGCCCTGCCATTCACTAAAGGTGCAATCTAGGGTTCGGAGATACATGCTCTAATCCACTTGATAAATTTTTGACCAAAGCCAAGTTTATGCATTACATCAAACATAAATCCATGTCTTACACGACCAAATGCATTAGCTAGATTGAGTTTGATGACCATACCTTTTTCTTTTCGACGAAGACTGGAGTGGATCGCCTCTTGGACCAAGATGAAATTGTCTACAAGCTGCCTGCCATGAATAAAGCCACCTTGGTTCTCTGGGATGACTTTAGGGAGGATTTTCTTCAATCTGTTTTCTATAACCTTGGTAATCACTTTTTATCCAATGTTACATAAGGATATAGGGCGAAATCTATTGAATGAGTTAGCACCTTTTTCTTTAGGAATGAGAGCGAGGAATGCTGAGTTTGTGCTGCCTCTGATTTTCTGACACTCCTGGGACTTCTAGATCATTTTCAAGAGCTCCTTCTCAACTATCTGCCAATATGTTTGAAGAAATTTGGGCATGAAACCATCTGGACCCGGGGCTTTGTCGTGTTCCATTGCAAAGAGGGCTTCTTTAACTTCGTTTTTGGTGATTTTATCTTCCAGAGCCTGGTTCATTTTAACAGTGACGAGGATGGGGACAACATTTATCAGCTCATTGTTTTGGCTAGTGTCCATACCTTCAGTATACATCTTCTCAAAGTGATCTGACACTGCCGTCTTAATGCTGGAAAAATCTTTTAGAGTGCAGTTCTCTTTTTTAATTTCTGATATAGAATTTCGACATTTCCTGGCTTGAGCCTGCTTGTGGAAAAAGGAAGAATTTTGATCACCAGCCTTGAGCCATAAACTCCTTGATTTGAGCCTCCAGAATTCTTCTTCTGCTAGGCAAGCCTTATGGAATTTTTGTTGCAGTTGATATTCCTTGTCTATCTCTTCTTTGGTCATTTCGGCAACTTCTAGATGGAGGTGCTGTTTTTCCAGATCACTTTGAATTTTTTCTGTCCACAGTGGGGTTGGGAAAGGTCTTAACCCAGCCTTTCAACATCATTTTAACTCTGTGCAATTTTTCCTCCCATACGAAGAAAGGAGAGCCCTTGACTGGCTCTTTCTAGCAATCTTTGACCTTTTGCATGAAATCTATCTCTTTGGTCCATAGAGAACTAAATCTGAAAGGTATAGGTCTTAGATCCTTAGTAGTTAATAGTTCTAAGCTGACAGGCTTGTGGTCTGAGACACTACTATGAAGAATACGCATTCTAGCCTCTAAACCAAGAAGCAGGAAAGAGCTTTGAACAAAAAATCTATCAAGTCTTGTCGCTATATGTCCCGGTCCCACTCTCTTGTTTGACCAAGTGAACTTGCCTATGACTACTTTTATATCTAGAAGATCCCAGTCTTGCATGAGGTCTTCTGCCCATTTTCTTGCCGGATCCCTGACTATGCTCCCTCCTCTTTTTTTTTTTTGCGAGGAGGGTGAGATTTAGATCTCCGGCTATAATTAAGTTTTCCAGATTTTCTAGATCTGCCAGACTTTTGATGGAGTCCCAGCAATCTTTTTTCTCACCTGCATTGTTAGGAGCATACACATTGAACATACAAATAATCTCCTTTGATTCTAAATGTTGCATTTTTAAAAAGATCCAATGGGTATTCAGGGACTCAGAGATTAATGAAAACTTATTTGTGTTCCAGAGTGACCCAAGTTCTCCTGATGCTCCATGGGCAGAGATTGCATGCGCTCCACTTTTATTCCAAAACTTTTTGCTTGCTTGGAGGAAAGCTGTGTCCTCCAATTTCGTCTCTTGGATGAGGAGGACATCTGGGGTTTCCAATCTTATTAAACTATGCATTGCTTCTTCCTTAGCGGTGGTGCCCATTCCCCTACAATTCTGGGAGACTATCTTCATCATTTATTTTTGCCTTGATGGGCTCCCATAGAGCCTTGGGATTGGATCATAGTCATCTTCGGGGTTTTTGCTAGAAGCTTCTCTAGCATTGGCTGGCTGCCCTGAAGCTTGTCCTTATAGGTTTCTTTTTCTCTCTTTTCCTTTGCAGACTTGCATCCTCTTATAGATCTTCTAGGAGAGGACTGGGATTCACCGATTTTCCTTTCTTCCTCTGATTCCTCGGACTCTTGGGTTTCCTCCTCTACTTCTGAAACCTTCTCTTTGGATCTCTCTGGAATGCTTTTGATGGAGGGGGAGGCTTTAGAGGGAGAGGCATCCTTCGGGACTTCTATCTCCTGGGTGTTCATGATTTCAGATCCGAGGATTTCGAATTTATTCCCTTGGCTTTCCTTGGGTGGTTTCTAAGCTGGACCCTCTTAAGGGGTTTTGGCGTTTTTGTTTGCATTCTTCTTGTGAGAGGTTTTGGATCACTTTGCCTGATTCCATCCATCTTCCTTCCCTTTTTCTTCCACCACTTTGGACGGGCAATCTCTGGCAAAATGTCCACAGACATGACATTTCTTGCATTTGAATGACAGTTGCTCATAATCCAGCTTCTGAACATGGGTCCAGGGACCTACAACTATTTTGATGGCTTCCGGTAGTCCAACCTCTAGATCTACCTCGACACAGATTCTGGCACAATCATACTGGTCCTTGCTGTTGGCTTTGTCTATAAATTTTCCCAGGGTATTCCCTATGTGTTTCAGAGACTCCCAGTTCCAACAATGGACTGGAAGGTTGGGGAGTCTCACCCACACAGGGATTGTTGTAGGTACATCCACTGTCGGATCAAAATCTGGCGTCCATTTATTTAAGTACAGCCCTTGGGGGCCCATGAAGTAGGGTCCATTCCTGAAAATAAGATCTTTGTCCTCTTTTGCAGTAAATTCAAACAGAAAAATATCCTCTCCCGAGGAAGTAAGAGGTTACCTTTTTTTTTATCAAAGGTGCCCAGTTCCTGGTGACCTAGTTCTCGGTTGATTTTGGGGAAGGCAAAAGACCTATAAACTGAGCAACCAATGCCCGATCTGCTAGAGACAAAGTTACTTGGATCAGTCCTTCTGGCGGAAAGGCGATCTCCGAGATATCTTCAAGCTTTTTCACAAATTTTGCTGCTTCCATTCATTTCTTCTTGGGTAGAGAGGCCAGAAGGGTTTTGAAGGCCTCAGCAGTGGAAGGTGAGGGAGGAGAGGGAGTCAACTCCTCCATGGAGAGCCAACAGATCCAACCAGGGTGGCCACAGAACCCTCATTGGACTGCCTCACAGGCTCAGAACATGCAAAGTGCAGGGGCGCTCGCAGGCTCAGATCGCGTGTAATGCAGACCTCACAGGCTCAAATCACGTGTAATGCGGACCTCGCAGGTTGCAAAGCGCTCGAAAAATTTCCTACTTGTTTCAATTAGTTATAAGCTAAGGAAAGGTAACAATTCTTTTCTTTTTTGTTACTTGGTTTTGTTTGAGATCTAGAGAGATCCATCTTGTTCGCAAGAAGGATTAGTTCGCCTAACACTTGCTATCTTGCTTAGTTCGTGGCCACACCGAAATATCTTTTGTCAATACTGATGGACAAAGACATCTCGTATATGTATGGGTTTTTAGGGTTTAACATTTCTCTCTTCACTACATGTGAATTTTATTAGACTTTGAATGAAGTTGTGAGGAGCAAGACTGTGATTATTATGTCACTACATAGCGGTGACGTCTATGATCCATGGTTTTGTATTAGTTTTAAATGTACAAAAAATTGCAAAAAAAATCATTGAATTTCTATAGTTCACCTTATATTTTATATTTCCAAGACAATGCTTTACTACCGTGTTGGTTTTATTTTATTTTTGCCATGTGTTTTGCCATATGAAAATATTCACTAGGAGGCAAGTAGGCTTAGTCCATGTGACTTCAATTGATTTGACGGTCTTCATCTTGGCTTTAGATCCAATAGTGGAAACAATTTGGGAATTTTCAAAGAATGAAACCCTAATCTTTCATCGTCATTTGGTTATTCTTCTTTTCTCTTGTTGAGGATAGACGGTCGCTCCACCTAGTAACCATTCTAGGGTTTGGAAGTCGCTCTTTACTAAAAATTTCTACAAATGCTTTTCAAAGCATATGACAATTTTCATGTTGTTCATTCAAGCATTTTCTTTTACTAGTAATTTATATTCATTACTCTGTTGAAATTATATGGATTCTTTCCTTCCTATGGTTATTTCCCTTATATTATTTGCACATGGTTTGTAGGGCATGTTCAGTGTATATTGGTATTGATTTCATTGAGTTGAAATGTTAATTACAAAGATTTCAGGGTTTCTTTCCTTCCTATGGTTATATCCCTTATATTTTTGCATATGGTCTGCATAGCGTGTTCGATGTATTTCATTGAGTTGAAATGTTAATTATAGATACTTCAAGATTCACATCTGGTTTGGGCAATGGATGTTTTGTTTATCATGAGCTTCTTTTGTTAATTTCATAGTTATGAACAAAGGTTTATTTTCTAATTTAACCCATTTCCTTCACATGTTCAAGTGGTAGAGGGTCGAATGTGCAAAACCCCAAACAGTAAGTTCAAAGGGTATTTCGTGAACAACATTATCTGCAAAAATGTTTGCCGATCTAAAGGATTTCCAATGGGAAGTTGCGATTTCCATGTGGCTAGCAGAAAGTGCTATTATTATAAGCCCTACCCTTGATATGTAGGGGCTTCTACTGCTAATAGTAACTACTGCTATTGTCATGGTGTAGTTTAGTTGTATTTTTGACCAATTATTAGCCTATGCCTTGGCCATCCAACTACGATGATGAGAATACCAGGGACTTTAAATCTGTGATTAATAATACCAACAACATATTGGACTAGAGAAAGCCCGTAATGATGAGAATAATTTTGTTGTGTATCTAGCTCCTAATCTTGATGTTTTGTCTACAAATTCCTCCTCTAGGCCTCTTCCTGTTGCCAAAAGGAATATGGATTCTGATCCAATTAGGCCCGCACAACAAGCCAAGGGCCAACATGATGATAAATAGTTGCATATGCTTGTGTGGGGTTCTAGTGCTTCTCCAATTTCCAAGGGAGGGCTTCATGTCTTTGGTGGAGCTAAGTTTGTTGACCTGGGAAGAACAACACCAACTATTCATAATGCGAAGAATATCAAGATGATGGTTTCACCAACACCATACCATGCTACCAATGGTGGTGGAGACAAAGGTCCTTGCTCATTTCCTTCCATAACATTTTATGATATATTTTTATTCTTGTGGGTGGTTAAAGAAGTGCAACTTAACTCACGTTTCAAGCCTGTTGTTGTCATCCATAAGCCTTGTGAATTTGGTCTCATGACATAAAATGGGGTTTGATATGCACCTTGAAGTTGAGAGCTCAATCAATGCATCATTACACAAACATACATGCACAAATACAAAGAGTTAATGAGTCACCCAACCTTCATCTCTAGTTGCAAAAGCAATGCACCTCACTTTTCACATTGTGATCACACCAGGCCTTCATATTTTCATTCGATTTTGTAGAAAATGGCCATTGGTCTGTAATACAATTTTTATTTCCCTTTTCCATTTTCTCTTATTCAGGATTTTGATTTTCCATTGGTTTGTAGTACTTTTCTTTTCCCATTTTCTTATGTCCGGACTTAATTTTTCAAAAAAACAAAGTGTTGAAGGACTAAATGATTTCTCTATAGTAGATCTCTTTATATTGCTATGAGATATGGGGTCATCATAGATATGTGATGAACAAAGTTAGAATAATACTTCATTTTCGTTTTGTGTATGGTACTTTAAGAATAGTGTAAGAGTTTTATGTTACATTTTGTTTTGTACATGCTATTTTAATAGTTTTATACTTGCTAAATTTAGTTTACAGTAGTTAGAAAATGTGAATAAGTCATATAGTTCGTTGGGGTTGCCTTCTAATTTGAGCATATAGAGAAGGGCGTGAGGTAAATGGCTAACTTTTTTGGTCTAGATTTTAGTGTACAATGGCATGAGAGATAACTATGCTACAAATTTGTTGTCATCAAAGGTTGTTCTGCATATTAATAATCTTTTCCCACAGAATGTGGGAGGTACCCATTATCGTGTTCTTGGAATTTTAGTCATAGGAAGGCAGTTGAGTGAATGATTCAGGGTCTTTTTTGAGGTTTAGTTCAAAGTTTTTGTTTGAGTTAGTTACTTGCAGGAAATGTTCTCTTGATTCCCACATATTTGAGTTAGATTACTATATTTATCAACCAATGTCAATGACATGTGGGGAATGGTGATAAAGTCAATTAGTTGTTCAATTTTGTGATTTAAGTTCATTAATGGGTTTTGTTCTATTATTACAGGCTTGCTAGAGCTTCATCATGACCAACAACCTTATGAAGAATATGTTTGGGAAGATTTCAGCTTTGGCAACAAGGCTATGTCCCAGGGGAATGAATCAATCCCTCTCGAAAAGGAAGGTCCCAACCTTTCTAAATTCCGATCCAACTCCATTGTAGAGCTACACTCAAAAATCCATGATGAAAAACATAAACAAATGATGTCCCTTGGAAGTGTCATGACCATGCTTATTCCCATCATGGTTTGGAGGAAACTCATTAGAAATCCCAACATCTATTCCAGCCTAATAGGCCTTATATGGGCATTCATTTCTCTTAGGTATGCTACATTTTATTATGCCATGAAGATTGAATCAGATATGATATCAATCAACTTATATGCCATTCATATGGATTTCTTGTATGATCATTCTAGGTGGCATGTTGATATGTCAGGAATTGTGGTGAAATCAATAGCAATCCTGTCTAATGCACGTCTTAGCATGGCCATGTTTAGTTTGGCTATGCCTTTTCCTTGAAATTTAATATTATTTTTAAGTTGTACTCCCATTTTTCCTAATTGGGTAAATATTCTTCAGTGGTGTACTCAGAGCTCCATTTTTTCAAGATATTTGTTAAGATTTTGTTTTTGTTTTTGTTTTTAAGGGTAATTGAAATTGATTGATACCATGGCATTTCAAGTGAAGGGGACATATTTTTTTGGACCAATCTTAAGTCTCTAACTTATAACATTAATTGCATAAATAACTCTGTTTCTAAATCTTTGGGACGACTTGGGTAGACAATTATCTGAAATTGCTGAGAGAAATTGTTAGGAAGGAGTAAATTGTGAGAATGGTGTTGTCATAACTGTCTTTACATGTTGTTCTAAAGTTTTGTTATTACTGCTTACTGATAGGTATGTTCATGGCTTCACAACCAAGGATCATAACATGTGGAAATTTTGTTGCAGTGTTTGCAAAGGTTGTTAGATTTTGTTATGAAACCAGCTCACAAAAAGATAGAAAAGATAGATTAACACCTTAGAATTCAACCTTTTCGAGGGGGTAACCTTACATAAATGAAAAATTCTTGGATGATTCAAACGACAAAACCTCCTTTCTATATATAGGAGTCGAAGAAGTCACAATATAACCAAGCCGACCTAACAATACTAATATAAATGCACAAAAATAACAATAGAGGGATTCGATGGCGCACAATAATAATAATATGGGGACAATAGGGGCACAACAATATTAATAAGGGATACAACTACAATAATAATGGGGTAATCACTAGTATTAAAGGGACCTAACATGCCCCTCTCCTTCAAAAAAAGTGTTGTCCTCAACGCTTGAGTAGTTTTGGATGCTTTTGTATAAAATTCTCATCCTCCCATGTGGAATCTTAAGCGGATAGGTTCTTCCATTTGATGAGATACTTCGAAATGGATCGATTTCGTAGCTGTCGAGTTCTTGTTTCTGTGACTGCTTCCGGTTCTAATATAATTTTTCCTTCCTCATCAAGTTCTAGCAATATTGTTTGATCTGGGAGCTTTTCGATTATCACCTTCTTTAAACATGAAACATGGAAAACTGGGTGCACTCGAGAAGCTGCAGAAAGCTCCAATTTGTATGCCATAATACCAATCTTTTGCGACACCTTGTAAGAACCATAATACTTTGGTGATAATTTGTTATCCTTCTTAGCTTGCTTGAGGGACATTTGTTTATATGGTTGTAGTCGTAGGAATACTAAATCACCTACATCAAAACTTCTTTCGCTGCGATGTTGATATGGCTGTTGTTTCATTCTATTCTGCGCCAACACAAGGTTATCCTTTAAGAGTTGGAGGACTTGTTGTTGATGCTTGATGTGATGTTCCACTGCATGAACCTTAGAATTTTCTCTTAAATATGATGTGATGGATGGTGGCTGATATCCATAAAGTGCCATAAATGGGGTCATTTTTGTTGCTGTATGGAAGGAAGTGCTATACCACCATTTAGCCAGAGGCAACCATTTGACCCATTGTGTCTGTTTATTAGATACAAAGCAATGAAGATATCCTTCCAAACATTTGTTTAGTATCTTAGTTTTCCCATCAGATTGAGGATGATAAGATGAGCTATGAGCTAACTGAGTACCAAGACAAGAAAATAATTCTGTCCAAAAATTTCCAGTGAAAATGGGATATTTGTCACTTACAATAATCTTTGGGTTTCCATGTAGCTTTTGAATTGTTTCCATAAATGTAATAGAAACTGTATTGGCTTTAAATGGATGTGATAATGCACAAAAGTGTGCATACTTGGTTAGTCTGCCAACTACCACCATGATGACACTCTTTCCCTCAGACTTGGGTAAACCTGTGATAAAATCCTTTGAAACCTCCTCCCAATGTTGGCTTGGAATGGATAAAGGTTGTAATAGATCCGGTGTCTTAATTGTTTCAACTTTATTTTGTTGGCAAACCAAACATTCCGCCACAAACTTTTGAATATCTGATTTAAGGCCATCCCAAAAAAATTCCTTCTTAACCCTGTGGTAAGTTTTTATAAATCCTGAGTGCCCTCCTAAGAAGTGTGCAATTCCATAAGAATATTTTGTTTTAGCTAGGAATTCTTACAGAGGTATAAGCGATCTTTGTACCATAACGAATCATTTTTCCAACTAAATGTATTAGACGTATTGAAATCTTGTTGTAACTTTCGAATAATTGCCCACACTTCTTTGTCATTCTTCCATTCCTCCCTTGCTTCGTTTATCCAATCTGGTTGGATAAGAGAAATGGAACACAACAATGCTTCCACATCCTCATCCTTTCTTAAGAGTGCATCTGCCACCACATTTTGCTTCCGTTTTTCGTAGATGATTTCAAGGTCATAACCCAACATCTTTGTGACCCACTTTTGTTGCTCTTCATAGGATAATCTTTGTTCTAAAAATTATTTAAGGCTATCATGATCCGTTTTTACCTTGAAGTGTCTTCCCATTAGGTGGGTCGCCATTTCTTAAGTGCATGGAGTATTGCCAACATTTTCTTCTCATAAATAGCTTTGTGTAAAAACTTTCCCTTGATTGGACGACTTTCAAAAGCAATGGCTCTTTCATCTTGCATTAGAATGACACCAATTCCATTTCCTGAAGCATCACATTCCACAATAAAGGTCTTTATGAAGTCCGGTGTAGCTAAGACCAGTGCTTGGCACATTGCCTCTTTAAGATGTCTGAAGGCCTTTGTTGCTTCCAGAGTCCATGAAAATGCATCTTTCTTCAATAATGTTGTTAGAGGTGCTGCTATTCTCCATAATTCTTAACAAACTTGTGATAATACCATGTCAACCCAAGAAATCCTCGCAGATGCTTTATGGATGTGGGATTTTCCATTCCTTAATGGATTTAATTTTGCTAGGGTCTACCTTAACTCCTTCATGAGATACAATATGACCTAGATATTCCACCTCTTGTACTCCAAAGAAACATTTGGATCTTTTGCATATAATTGTTTCTCCTCCAATAGTTGTAGCACCCTGTCAACATGTTCAACATGATCCTTCCAAGACTTGATGTAGATTAGTATATCATAAAAAAATACT
>APFE031175321.1:48385-92710 GCA_000404065.3 Pinus taeda
AATATGGGGTACAAAGGGAGGTACCTAAGGGAATAATGTAATAATGGGATGGGCCATAGTAATAAATAAGGTGGTTAATCGGTATCATGTAAGGGACCACAAGTAGTTAGTAATAATGTAATGGGCCCACGGTATTAGATAGATGTTATTGAGGGAACCATGGTATTGACCCATCGTATTGTATGTATGAGGCCTATATATAGGCTAGAGACTCCCCATTGAGAGATGTCAAGGAATATTGTATGAACAAGCATATGGCTTGTGGAGTGTTCTCCTTCCTTAAGGAGGGAATGTATGGTGTTGCCCTACCTTAAGGGTTTTGATTAATAAAGTGAATCATTTCTATATTAAGATCTTTTTATTCTTGAGTTTATCTCTATTATCTTATATTTTTGGGTTAGATCTATAACAAGTGGTATCAGAGCACTTTCTTGGGCAAAAGTGGAGATTTTTTTTTTTTAATTTTTTGCAGGAACTTTCTGGGGCGCGCGAGTTTGTAGATCAGATCTGTGTGTTTTGGGGAAAAATATGCAAAATCTAACTGCAGATCTGGATTGTTTGGGAAAAATACCCGATTTAAAAAAAAAATCGGTCGAATCGGAGTCCAGAGGAAGGAGATATCGCTGATCTAAAAATCAGTGGTGTTGTAGACATTTTTTCGGGGCAGCGAGTTTGCGGCGTAAATCTGTATGTTTTGGGGAAAAATCTGCAAAATCTAATTGCAGATCTAGATTCTTTGTGAAAAAATACTCGATTTCAAAAAAAAAATCAGTCGAATCAAAGTTCAGATGAGGGAGATATCGCTAATATAAAATCAGCTCTTTTTTCAGAATTTTTGAGGACAGCGGGATAGTTGCAATGTGAATCAGGAATTCCAGTGCCTGGATCGGGATTTCTATCACATGAGCAGATGCAGAATGGTTGTTCCATTTCTAAAAACATGTCATAATAGGGATTCTGAGCAATATTGACTGAATTGTGGCCATTTCAAATTTTCGCCAGGTAAGCAATTTGTTTTCAAAAACCCTCTTCATGGCTTATAACAGTAAGTTTTTTACAGGAAAAATAATGGGTCTTCTATTGAAAATTTTAGAGCATATCTTAAGTTTGACTTCCCAGGGTGTTGGAAGGACAAAACAGGGTATTATTTGAAAGATGAGGCTGCTATATGGTGGAAATCATTTGACAGTGAGATTTTGAAGTTATGTTGTGCTGACGAAATTGAAGAACTACTTTTGGACAAATGGTCTCATACTAGAAATGAGGAAACCAAAAAACCTAGCAAAGATTTTATTTTTGCAGGAAAGAAGGAAACCAAGAAACCTAAAGGGTTATTTTCTGCTGATATCTCCTTATTGCAGGTTCATGGATTGATTCAGAAGGAGAAGAGCACTATGTCTATAAATCCTAGTTGCAAGAATAATTTTATCAATGTTAATTTGGCAAAAAAATTGCAAGTGCCAACAAAGCACATTGAAAACACAAGTTAATGATGAGAATGTGCAAGTTTATAAAGATTTGAAGCTTTCGTTGGATAAGTATGTGTTGCATTGTGATTTTTACATTTCAAATATGGATAACATGGATGTTGTTTTAGGATATCCTTGGATGGAATCTGTGGGTACTGTCAATATTAATGTGCAGAAGAAATTCTTGAAGCTCTGGTATAAAAAGAAGAAAATTATATCGCAGGATATTTCTATTAAGACCCAAGCAGAGACTATGGAGGCAGAAGCACAAAGCTCTAATGCCATTTACACATCAGATGATGAGCAGTTGATGGTCGACAATCAAACACAAACAGAGGCTGAAGCAGAAAAGGTTAAAGGTGCTGACACATCAGATGAGGGCTCATTGGTTGAAGTAATATTGGAAGATAAAACACCACAACAGGCACCACAACATGCACCAGATAATAGTCAGGCTCCAGTAAGGGGTGAATTAAAGAAAAAGACACTGTGGGTTAAAACTTCAACATATTATCACCCACATCACCCCACAATAAAACAACCAACAAGATGGCAACCAATTAGCCACAAGGACAACAACCCCCGAATAAAAGATAGAGAGGAGAAAAGATCCACCTACTACACATCAACATAGAAGAGTTGCCAAGGTCAACTTCCATCTCAAGCGAGTAAGGCACCAACGAGATCGAGGGTTCACCTTTGTCTTGGATGGCTAGATGCATGTGCATGGTACTAGTGGACTACTCTTTTTGAGTAGATCTTATTATTTGTGTTCTTCCCATGTTTCAGGGACGAAACATGTTAAGGGGGGTGGAATGTTATATACCTAGGGGGGATAATAGGGTACAAGGAGGTACCCAAGGGAATAATGTAATAATGGGATGGCATAGTAATAAATAAGGTGGTTAACCCGTATCATGTAAGGGGCCACAAGTAGTTAGTAATAATGTAATGGGCCCATGGTATTAGATAGATGGTATTGAGGGAACCGTGGTAATGACCCATGGTATTGTATGTATGAAGCCTATATAGAGGTTAGAGACTTCCCATTGAGAGATGTCAAGGAATATTGTATGAACAGACATATGGCTTGTGGAGTTTTCTCCTTCCTTAAGGAGTGAATGTATGGTGTTGCCATACCTTAAGGGTTTTGATCAATAAAGTGAAGCATTTCTATATTCAGATCTTCTTATTCTTGAGTTTATCTTTATTATCTTATATTTTTGGGTTAGATCTATAAAATCTACTGGAGCAGAGAAATAACTTTGACTAGGTTGAATTATACCAGCCTCTAGCATTTCTGCAACCATACGTTCAATTTCACTCTTTTGGGCATAGGGATATCTGTACGGCTTGATTTTGGAGGAATACTTCCTGGAATCAAATGAATAGCATGATCATGATCACTAATAGGTGGGAGACCTTTGGGAGTCTCAAATACCCTGGAATGATTGTCCAAGACTTTTTGGAGATCTGGAGAAATAAATGATTTCGATGTGGAAACATCTAGTGAACATAATTGTGCAATTACACCTCTTTGTTCCTTTTTTAGAAGCTTTGTCATACCGTTAGAGCTAATTATCTTTCCCGGTTTCCCTGCAATACCCCTTAATTCAACTTCCTTTCCTTCCGTAGAAAATTTCATGAAAAGTTCTTGAAAATTAAAAGCTATTGTACCCAAGGATTGTAGCCATTGGACTCCTAGTACAACATCAACACCTCCCATTGGAATGGAAAGCATTGGCCTACTCAATACATATTCTCCCATGGATATCTTGATATTATGGCACTTTCCAGAGCAATTTATCATTCCTCCACTTGCAACCATTACTTGACACTCTGGTGCTGGATATAGAAAGCAATTCAATTCTTTTGCTATGTTACAATAAATAAAATTGTGGGTACTTCCTGAATCAATCAACACTATTACCTTTTCTTCTTGATATGTCCTTCTATATTGATAGTTTGAGGAGTGGTAATTCCAGCCAATGCATTACAAGATATGGTTAGATTCATTTCTTCTTTATCTAGGGTTTGTTCCTGAAGTATATCCTCTTCTTTTGACATTTCTTGTTCCTTTTCTTCCTCCTCTTCACTATCTATGTAGAATAATTTCTTCTCAGCACACTTATGACCTTTAGTGTATTTGCTATCACAACTATAACAAAGCCCTTTTTCTCTTTTTTCTTCCAATTGTTGTGGTGTCAACCATATAGGTTGTGGAAGGCTAGGGGCAACAACACTTCCATCTTTATAGTTGTGAGTGGTAGGCTTCTTGGTTGTCATAATTTTACTTTCCATTTTTCTTGCTAACCTGACTGCCTTCTCCAATGGATTAGGTTCCCAAAGGCGAACCTCATGTTGGATATTATCCTTTAAAGTCCCTATGAACACATCAATCCTATGCTCTTCTGGAATATCTTTTACCCTTATGTTCAATTTTTGGAAGTCCTCAATGTGATCCATCATTGAACCCTTTTGTTTGAAACTTATCAGTTGGCTAAAAAAATCGTTGCTTTTTGTATCCTCATAATGTGCTGTCAATTCTTCCATAAAAATTGCCCAAGTGACAATTTGTTTACGAGAGCAAAGCCATTGATACCATAAACTGATTTGGTTCCAAATATAAAGTGGCAATACATACCTTTTGTGTGTTTTGCACATTATTGAGATCGAAAAATTTCTCCATCTATAGTATCCATGTTGCGGGATCCTTGCCATCAAACTTCCTCATATCGATTTTTGGAATATGGTGGTTGTTAGATCCAACATTAGAGTCTATGAAATCATGATTAACATTTATTTTTTTCTCATCACGAGTTTCCTTTACTACCCTTTCACCATTAATAAGTATTTCTTGTAGAAAATTTGTCAAATTTGTCTTTAAACCTGCCATGCCTGTCTTCAAATCTGCCTTCAAATATATCTTCAAGTCGTCCATCTTAGCTTCCACATCATTCATCTTAGCTTCTACATCTTTCTTTAAACCATCCATATCAGATTTTGTTACTTTTTGTGCAAGTGACATTTGTTGCACTTAGTCTTGTAATTTTGATATATCATGTTGCATTTCTTCCTCTTCTTCATAAGTCATGCTAGAGCTTTCAGGTTGCTTACTAGGTGTTTGCATTTTATTTCCTAGGGGCATCAGTTACCGACAATAATGCTATACTATGCCTTTTGAATTCCCTCAAAATAATTTTTCAAACCAAGCTTAAGCAAAATTTTAAAAAAATCTACACACCTTATTTCACTTTGTAGGAGCTCGATATTGCCTCTGATGTATCTTTGTAATTTCAGATCTTCTAGTTCTGAAATTGCGACTTACGGTAACCCTCTGCGTCCTCTTTCCAATGCCACCAGTATGATCGAATTTAGATTCTCCAAGAAAGAGTTATGCACAATCTCCCAAGATGACATGCTTATATACCTTTTCAAAAGAGCAAACTTGTATGAAGCACCACGTGTCACTGTTTCGACCTTAGGATCTGAAAAATATATACAAGAAGCTACAGTTTGTCCTCTTTTTGCATCTTCTTACGAAATTATAATATGATTCTCAAAACAAAAGTTATGACTATTTTCCCCACGTCACCTGTTTGGAATGTAATTCAGGACTTTGCAAAAAGACCAACTTCTTCAGATCATATATCCGCAAATATTGCGCGAAAAGCTCTGAAATTTGGACCTGAGGCTCAACGCGATTTCTTCTCAAATGGGTTTTCTTTGTAGCATCTGAAACATCGCAGAAAAAATGTTATAGCACAAATGCCACGATGACTAGTTTGGAGCAACGAAACCCTAGAATTCAAAGCTCTAATACCAAATGTTATGAAACCAGCTCACAAAAAGATAGAAAAGATAGATTAACGCCTTAGAATTCAACCTTTTTGAGTGGGCAACCTCCTTTACATTACATAAATGAACAATTCTTGAATGATTCAAATGACAAAACCTCCTTTCTATATATAGGAGTCTAAGGAGTCACAATATAACCAAGCCGACCTAACAATAATAATATAAAGACACAAAAATAACAATAGAGGGATTCTATGAGGCACAATAATAACAATATGGGGACAATAGGGGCACAACAATATTAATAAGGGATACAAATACAATAGTAATGGGGTAATCACCAGTAGTATAGGGACCTAACATATTTCTTACAGGACCAGTTGTGATGGCAGTAGCCTCTATTGTGGTTGGTTTAAGGGGGGTGTTACTTCACGTGTCCATTGGTGGAAATTAGGAGAGGACCTATAAGATATGGTACTGAAGTCTCTGTGGACATTTTTTACTGGAGGATCCAATGGAGGGTTTATCAAATAATGAAACAAATGAAAGAACTATGCCAAATAATCATCTCACTTTCTAACAAGAATTTCAGAATTTAGTTTCCGCTAGAATTTTGCTATGGTGGGATTGGGTTCATGAGAGACGTAGGGTTGGCCTATTTGAATTGGTGAATAGTTATGAATCTTTGGAGATAAAATTTGATATGGATTTTTGCATGTTTCAAAGGAATACTTTTTGTTTGATGTTTAAACTTATTAGTAGCATTGACATTGGAAGCCTTAGAGCTACAAGATAGTGCCATGGATTTGAAGTTTTTTTGGATAGATATGTTGGTGGCATGCTTTTTAGAGATAGAGGACAACTTCTTACTATTTTTTTAGATTCCATTAGAAAGACTACTAGTGTGGGACTGGGTTTACCTAATAGGCAAAGATCAAGTGTTAGGATGTGTATTTGAAGACTTTGTGAACGACTTAGATTCTATTATGGGAACTATTGTAATTTTTATTTAAGAACTTGCATGTTTCTTAATTTTGCTGTGAGAGTTTGCATGTCTCACATGTTTATAGTTTACTTTTGACGCTTTATAAGTACTACAAGTATGAGCTTTGAGAGGCCTTAGGGATATAAGGAAATTATTAGTTTTTGACTACTATATTATTTAAACATCTTTTGTTGAATGTAGTAGGAGCATATGAAGAATGTAACCTTTTATATCTAATAAAAAGTTAGAATGTAACCTTTTATACCTAATAAAAAGTTATTTTTTTTCACAATGAAAAAATCAAATACAATAAGTGTTCGAAATGATTGCTTTTTATAATTTTCTTCTCAATTTTCTAACTCATTACTTCTTAATATCTTAAAATTAAAAAATTGATCATCTTTGACTCGACCAACTATACAATTTAAGTTTGAAGGTGCAACCTAATTTCGAATGCTTTTTATTGTTTCATATTAATAGTTAACAATGAGATAACAATTGAAACTGCCAAATATATAACCTAAAATTATAATGTATGCCCTGGAATTAGAATGTTGAATGAACGAACGAAATACCAACCAAGTAAAAATTCTTCAAATACAACTCATCATTAAGTCAATGAAAGTTGATTTAATTCTTATTCGTTGCATGTGTTGTTAAACTAAATAAAAATGATATATTCTAGAAAACCAAAAACTAAGAAAGAATGCCTCCTAGTTATCAACAATTCACCGCCACAAGATATATTTCAGTTATCATATGATGATGTTTATGGCAGAGTACACTCAAGGAAATTGCAACAAAGAAGTTTTTTCGAAACATCATATAACCAATTACATTTTCAAAAATCTATCCTTGAACCAATGATTCTAGGAATACAAATATGTTACTATGTAGATACCTCAAAAATCAAATCAAGATAATAAACTTTCACTTGCTTGCTAAGTGTTATAATAATTCTTTTGGAACCCAATTTATGCTATAAAAGTCTTCTAATGGTGAATATTTTTGATCCGTAAAGTAGAATCCATGACTATATTTAGTCTGGGGCACAACAATATGGGAGCAAGCATAGAAGTAGCAGAATTCCAATGAGACTGAACTTTTATGCTCAAAAGTACTAGCTTAAGTAACTTTTAAAATCTCCATACATTGTGAAAACAACAAAATATTGTTAAGTTAATTGCTTGAAAGGCGTCGTTCGATCCCTCCTTTAAAAAAAACAAGAGCACCCTTCGATTGAATGAGGATTGGAGTGTAAAAAGTTTTTGTTCAACTTCAAAAGAAATAGCTGCAGTCTTTATATGAATTTATGCTAGGCGTGTTGGAGTGGAGCGGTTCATTATTTAATGGAAGTTAAACATTTCCCGTGGATATAAGCTTGTTTAATGGTAAATAAATATATGTTTTGTATCGATTTTTTATTATTATATTTAAAAAAATTAACAAATTGTAAGAGTAAAAATAAGAGTTATGTCGCTAAAAATAGAGATATTGCTATCACGTGGCTTTTGTTAAAAAGAATATATTGCTATCACTTTGGGTCTTGTTAAAAAAATATGTGTGTTGAAATATCAGAAAATAAAAAATAAAAAATTTAAAAGCGATCATCATAAAATTTAGTTGAAGTGGAGTTGTTGTTATTATTCTTACTAACACTGTTAGTATGGATGGAGACCACTCAACCTGACTAAAATGACCAAACAATGTCAACTTTAATTGTGTTCATTAATAGAATGAATAACATAGAGCTAATCATGAGAAGATTATATAGATGACGTTATGCTTTGGGAAGATAAAAGCTTAAATATATTGACATTATATATATATATAATGATGATGATGATGATTAATATCTATTAAGATTAATGTGGTTTATCGGACCTTAAGAAAGTAAGAAATTAATTGCTGCTCTTTAAAATTTTATTTCTATTATCAAAAAGAAGGGAAAGAAGAGCTCCAAGATCACTATAGTTAGGTTGATTTAACAAGTCAAACAGATTGGAAATGTGGTAAATGTTTTGCAAATGAGAGATGATGTGAGTAAGAGTCAAAGGGACAGTGTTTTTCATTTTCCACCCTCTTGGTATCACAAAGGTGACAAATTCTTTCATCCTCAGGATTTCTGGGAATAGACCACTGCTTGATTTCAATTCAAAACCCGTGAGAATTAGTTTTTATCCTTGCATATTAATTTTTTTATTAGTACTCATTAAGATAGAGAGATAATTTTGGTTAGCAAGGGTGGGGTTGATCACCTCCTTATAATACCTTAGCTTCATTTTCCCCTCCAACTCTTTGTCATCCCAATATTATTATTATTATCTAATTTTAAGGTCATGGCCAAGCTAGACACTAAATTGGTGTATGCGACCCCCTTGTTTGTGGGACAAGGAACCCACCTCCATGTAATGATTTCACTACTAAGTCTACGAAGTCATACATACTCTACTTCACTTTGGTTTTGAACCTATAATATTTTAAGAGGAAACACATACTCTTAACCATTATGCCCACTCAAACAATATATAAAATTAAATATTTAAAAAACAATATATATATATATATATATATATATATATATATATATATAAGCTTTTAATGTAAAGCTTTTAATGTAAAGTTAAATATCAGAATTATGTATGTCAAAATTTCTAAAATCATTGCATTACTAACCATATTTAAACTATAAAAAATAATAAGATTATTTTTAATTAGCCATTTTATTTATTTATTTTAAAGATATTAAATTTTCAAATATTTAATAATTATAAAAAATTTTAATAAAATATTTGCAATAATTTTAATAAAAAAATATTTATTTTAATTAAAAATTTAAGAATATTGTGAAAATATAAAAGTTCAATTTGTTAAATATTTTAAATAAAATTGAATTATTTTTCAAATTTATATACGAAGCAAATATAGAAACAATAAAATAAATTATTAAAAGCAGGGAAAATGTTGCTTTTATTATATTTACTAAATTCAAGTTCAAACAATTTTGACCAATTACCAATTCCATGAAACGAAAACTAATACAGATAGTCCCTTTGTTTTGTGATTTTTTTATAACTTTTGTGGGAATTAAGTGATATAATTTTATGTTGCTTTTATTATACTTATTAAATTTAAAGCCAAATAATTTTGGTTGATTAGCAATTTCATGAAATGAAAATTTATACACATAGTTTATTGGTTTTATTTTTTTTAGTATTTTTGATGAGAATTAAGTGTTATAATTTTTAGTGAGATAATAACATTTTTTTTCTAGATTGTATTTTTGAATGCATAAATAGATTCAAAGTTCTAAAAAAATAATATAACACTTAGTGTAGAAATTTGATAGAATTGCAATTGCTCAAGAAATTTAATCTAGAATCAAGAGACACAATTTTACTCTAGTGATCTGCGAAATGAAATTCACAATTTAAAACAACATGCATAGACATGCAATAGGCAAAACCACAAACACAATGATTTATAGGGGAACCCAACTGGGAAAAACCCTTCAAGCTTGTGTGCATTAATCAATGAATTGAGAAACTATTACAATTGTTAGCTCCAACTCTGAGCTCAACCTGCAAAAGAATAACTACTCTCCTGCTCAATAAAAAACTACGACCCAGACTTAGTCAATTTTTTACCTCCACCTAAGCTCCTATTTCCTTGTGCAAATCCTAAGGAAATTGGTCCCTATTCTTTAGGAATTTCCTCCAAATTGATTGCACAATTCCCAAGGATTGATCACTGATTGCATGCAACACCTATATACTCAACACTAGTTTATAACATATGTTACATTGCCTTGGAATCTCCACCACAACTGAGCAATTCAAATTCCCTGCATGCATGAGCTATTTTTGGCTGATTGATCGGTTAACTAAATGATCTCTGAGTTAGAATGTTGTTCTAGTGCACAACTAAACTCCAACTAGTTCTATTAATTGTTAGAACTAGTTTAATTGAGTAGAACTAGAAATAACTAAACTGGATTGCTATATATTAGCAATCAACACATGCAAACTGAACTCCAAGCCCGTTAACTTGAATTTACTGAGCTAACTGAGTGACAAGATCCATGTCACCTCAATCAACTACCTCCAAGTTGACTGCTGATGTGGAAATTTTGGATTTTATCAATTTGACCAAGGCTAAGTCAAATTGAGCCCTTCTTGCTACACTTCTCAACACTTAGATTGGTAAACTACATGGCTCAAACTTGCAATTCCAACTAATATTTATTAGATTTCGGGTAAAATTGACTAAAATATACCTAAAAAGATGTAGAATAGTTAGACTGCTTTAAAATAATAAATAAAATTTTCTTATTATGGGTTGAACTACTCATCCCTAAATTTTTGTCAACAAACCTCAAACATATTTTAAAAAACCAAGAATAGTAGATATTTTATGTTAAAATCTACACATGGAATCACGATAACAAAATAGAGTACACAATTGACAATTTAGACTTATTAGCACAATCTTTTGAACCAAACTCATGTCTATCTAAAACTTATAGAAAAGGCCTACTAAACTTATATATATATATATATATATATATATATATATATATATATATATAATATATATATAAAATTAATCAATTTTATTTCATCATGAAAGAAAACCAAGAATAGTAGATATTTTATATTAAAATCTACACATGGAATCACGATAACAAAATAGAGTACACAATTGATAATTCAGACTTATTAGCACAATCTTTTGAACCAAACTCATGTCTATCTAAAATGATGCAGGAGCATCTAGCTCACCATGACCGGGTGAAGTCTCAGCCAGGTTTGAAGGTTGTTGATCATCTGGATTGTTTTTTTTTTTTTTTTAGTACATGTGGTCATAAGGTAGGGTTTTTAATTTGTTCTCTTTCGGAGTTGGTGTGTTAAGTCAAAGTTAAACAGACAGTTAGAATTACTACAGTCCAAAACAATAATAAAACAGTAATTAGGAAGTAAACTAACAACTTAGGAGGGCAAAGACAAACTGTCTAAATGAATCTTGTAATATCAACCGAATTGTGGTTATCAACCATATCAAGACTGTCCAACTGAAATCTATGACAATTTTAATTAACTGTAATCAACTGTAACTAGAAATGTATAAGAGCAGGAATGCAACGCTAAAGCGAGGTTTAGCAAAATTCATATTGAAGAAATAAAATAATACAGAGACAGATCTCTTCTATTATTGTCCATTTGCATTCATTATTCATTTCCTGTAACTTTGTAACTCTCATTTATTAAATTGATAAATAACAAACTGTGAGCGATCACGTGAGTCATGATCCTACTGTGCTCTCATTCGACAAACAGATTGTTTCAAGCCCTGACAAACATCCATGTACAGCGTGGTGACTAGGAAAAGGAGAAACAATCCGAGGACCAAGCAACAATTATCAAACTTGAGCAAACAGGAAAACGCCACGCGGAAGAACAATCTAGAACAGAGGTATTTCATTGAACAATTTCCACAATTATCATAAATTGAATAGTAGAGACCAAAATCGTGTTATTTCTGTTGCCAACCGAGACATATACATCCACAGTATTTCTTTCCTGTAATGAAATTAAAATTAAATGCTGTGACTCAAAAAAAAAAGAGGCAAACCCTAGTCGAGGGTTTGGGTACAGTGACCCATACCCTATTCAACAAACAGTCATCGTAACCAACCGAGACATAGCCTTCAACAAAGATATTGACTATAGACAAAAGCAACGACGGACGGCAACCATCAACCTACAGGATCCAGAAACTTAACAACACAACAATAACTTGAAGAGCTAGAGCCTATTGGCAGGTTCATCATCATGGGAAGTTGAAGACGGAGAAGCCCGTGTACCCAGGTCTAGTTGCGAACTTGTGCAAGCAAACAACACATATTAACATGCATGCATGATAGAGAACCAGAGACGAAAACTGTACAAGAACAAGAGGGTTTCTGTAAATTACCCGAGCAGGCGGAGCAGGGCTCGAGGAATAGAATCGTTGCCAAGCAAGTTGACGGAGCTAAGACCAAAGGAATGAGGTTGGTCAGCGTCGATTTTATGAGGAGGATGATTTGAATCAGGGAAGGGTTTCATTACCTGTTCGAGACCGCGGAAGACCACCAGAGTATCCCCTGAATCTAGGACAACAAGGGTTGATATTATTTCATGCATAAAACAGTGACCAAAGGCAACGGAAATACCAATGAAGACAACCAAAAGTGAACAAGAGTAAAGAAACAGAACCAAAGAGCAGTTCCCTGACGGGACGGAGTTTACAAACAGTCTACAGCCGAATAGCATAACGAATCGAGAAACTTACCAGGTGAAACGGAGCCGGACGAGTACACCAGAGCCAGAGTAACAACGAACCACCGGAGTAAGCCTTCCACAAGCTTACAACCAAGTCGAACAGACTGATACACATCCATAGCCTTATCCGGAGGCGAACCAGGAGTTACCATATACATCGGAACAAAGATTACACAGAGCAACTCTCCAAACCCTCACAGGAACCTCTCGGCGGGCAAAACAATCCCGAATAACCGAGAACCCAAGTGTTTTGGCCAAAGAGTGAATCATGAAACCAGGCCCGAGGCAAGTGGGTGAACATTAAATGTAGTAATAACTCATTCCATCAACCAATAGCAAAATATCAACGATCAACTTGAATGTAAACATAAAAATATCACAAACAGTGAACATGTCATAGCCTACAGACGCATGGAGTTGCGGGCCAGTGTGGCTGGGTTACACCAGAGTGGTATCAGAGCAAATTAAGTTGGCTGAGGATATGGAAGTAGGGCGACAAGGTCGTGGCCGAGGTGGCAGAGGTGCTCGCAGATTGGCAGATGAAGGGTTGAGAGAGGAGATCATAATTCTTGCTACTCGTTTGGAGGCAGTAGAGGCAAGTAGACGAAGAGATCTAGAAATGGGCGATGCCAGCGAAGAGGAAGTAGAAGAAGCAACAGATGGACCAGAGGGTGAATCCGCAGAGGTGAGATTGCTGAAGTCTGTTTTAATAGCAAGCAGTAGACCTAAACCAGAACTCCCGACGTACGACGGCAGCTTGCCTATCAAAGTTTTGTTAGATTGGATTAGTGAGATGGACAAGTACTTTGAATGCGAGGAAGTCAGTGAAGACCGTAGAGTCAAGTTCGCGGCAACGAAACTGAAGGGACACGTAGCCCTATGGTGGGATAGCGTCTAGAACGAGAGGAAGAGATTGAACAAGGTGTCGATTAAAACCTGGTCAAGAATGGTGGCCAAGTTAAAGGGCAGATTTCTGCCAAGGGACTATCAGATTGCATTGCACAGGCAAGTGCAGAATCTGAGATAGAAAGGACTAACGGTCAAAGAGTACACGGAGGAGTTCTATCGAGTGAATTTGCGGGCCAGATATACAGAGGATACAACAGAAAGAACAGCCAGGTATGTTAATGGGCTGAGGTTAGATATCTTGGATGAAATAAGTATTTTATCTCCGAATAATACCGAGGAGGTATATCAGAGCGCAATAAAGGCTGAGGAGAAAATTACCAGAAGGTAGAATGCCCGGAGAGGACGAGGAGCCAACAGAGGGAAAGGCCAATCCTATGGTAGGGGCTGAACTACTAACATCAACGAGGAAGCTAGCAGTTCGAAAACTTCTGGAACAACAGATAGAGGAGACAGTGCGAGAGGCGGCAAATCGTCCCAGCGCGGTAGGGGAAATGGCCGAGGTAGAGGGGTTGGTTATCAGTGTTATACGTGTCATAAGTGGGGGCACCGCTCATTTGAATGTCCAGAAGCAGATCCAACTGGACAACGGGGTGCGTATGTGGCGCAACCAGAGGAAGCAGCAGCACTCCCTTAAGAGGTGGAGAATGCTCCAGAGACGGGAGAAGCTTTGGTGCTGCATAAGGTTCTATTGAAACCAGTCAAGGAGAATACCGAACAGACACAGCGGAAAGCTCTGTTCACGACGATTTGTAAATCACGAGGTAAGTGTTGTAAATTAATAATTGATAGCGGAAGTACTGACAATTTAGTGTCCACAAAAATGGTGGAAAAATTGGAGTTAAAACGCTCGAAGCATCCCAATCCGTATAGAGTTTCGTGGCTGCAAAAGGGCCACCAATTCTTGGTGGATGAACAGAGCGAGGTTGAGTTTCAGATAAGCAGATACAAGGACAAAATTGTTTGTGACATCATGCCGATGGATGTATGTCACATATTGCTGGGCAGGCCTTGGCAGTACGATAGAAAGGTAATCCACGATGGATTGACGAACTGTTATAAATTTGAGAAGGATGGAATCAAGCATACGCTTGTACCCATCAAAGAAGAAGGGACAACAGAGACCAATGAACCAAGAACGTTGTTGGTCAGCAGAAAACGGTTTTTAAAATAGGTGAAGGACAGTGAGGTAGGTTATGCGGTGGTAAAGAAAGCAAGGACAGTCTTGCTACATACAGAAATATCAGACTTGCCCATAAAGATTCAACAAATGTTGGAGGAGTTTGCAGACATAGTTGTAGATGAATTGCCAAACAAGTTACCCCCCAAACGAAGCATTAGTCATCACATTGACTTCATACCCGGAGCCAGTTTGCCGAACAAAGCGGCATACTGAATGAGCCCCAAGGACAATGAAGAAATCGGAAAACAGGTGCAAGAACTGTTGGACAAGGGTTTGATAAGGGAGAGATTGAGCCCTTGTGCTGTTCCAATGGTCGTCGCTCCCAAGAAGGGAGGAGAATGGCGGATGTGCACCGACTCAAGGGCCATCAATAAAATCACCATCCGGTACAAGTTTCCACTACTGCGAATGGATGATATGATGGACCGTTTAAGCAGGGCAGCGTATTTCTATAAAATAGATTTGAAAAGCGGGTACCATCAGATTCGGATACGAGAGGGGGACGAGTGGAAGACAACCTTTAAGACAAATGAGGGGTTGTACAAATGGCTGGTCATGCCATTTGGGCTGAGTAATGTGCCCAGTACATTCATGAGGCTAATGAATGAGATATTGAAGAAGTATATTGGGAAGTTCTTGATAGTTTACTTGGATGACATCCTTATTTTCAGCAGAACGAAAGAAGAACACCTTCGACATGTGCGTAAGGTGTTGGAGAAATTGCAGCTTAATAAACTGTTGATAAACTTGAAAAAAATGTACTTTTATGCAGAAGGAATTAATTTATTTGGGGTTTGTAGTAGCAGAGAATGAACTGAAGATGGATCCGGAGAAGGTGGCAGTGATAGTAAATTGGCCATCTCCAAAAAATCTATTCGAGGTACGTAGCTTTCACGGGTTGGAAAGTTTTTACAGGAAGTTTATCAAGAATTTCAGCGAGATTTGTGCGCCCATGCTAGATACCATCAAAAAGGCCAGCCAGCCTTTTCGGTGGACCGAAGCAGCGGAGAGAAGTTTCCAGTTGTTGAAAAGGAAGATTACTAAGAGGCCGATCCTGATGCTACCATATTTCCAGAAGTTGTTTCAAGTTCGCTGTGACGCCAATGGGACAACAATCGGGGTTGTACTCAGTCAAGAGGACAAGCCTGTAGCATTCTTAAGTGAGAAGCTGAACGAGAGTAGACATAAATACTCTTCGTATGATAAGGAGTTCTATGTTGTTGTACAGGCATTAAAACACTGGAGGCATTATTTATTGGGAAATGAATTCGTGTTGTTCTCAGATAATTCTGCACTACAGTACGTAATGCAACAACACAAACTCAACCACAAACACGCCAAATGGGTAGAGTATTTACAGAGTTTCAATTTCGTATTGAAGCATATTAGCAGGCAAGCAAACAAGGTAGCGGACGCGTTGAGTAGGAAAGCTCTACTTCTGCAGGAAAGCACTGTGCAGGTGCTAGGTTTTGAGCACTTACAGGATCTATACCAGACGGATACAGATTTTAAGGAGGCCTATGAGGTGTGCCAAAACCCTTTAGTGAGAGACAACAGTCCCTGGTTGGAATACAATCTACAGGAAAAATTGTTGTTTAAGAGAGGACAGCTGTGCGTACTTGACTGCTCGATGAGGGAGAATATTATTTGTGAGAAGCATAGTGGAGGTTTAGCCAGACACTTTGGCATGAATAAGACCCTCGAGCAGCTTAGTCATTTTTATTTCTGGCCGAAGATGTGACGAGATGTACAACGATTTGTGGCCAGATGCAAAGTGTGCCAGTTGGCGAAGGGACACAGTCAAAACACAGGACTGTATGCACCGTTACCTATTCCAAGCAGACCGTGGGATTCAGTCAGTTTGGATTTCGTCCTAGTTCTGCCGAAGACACAGCGAGGATATGACTCAGTAATGGTAGTGGTGGAAAGGTTCTCAAAAATGGCACATTTTATACCTTGCCGAAAACCAGTGATTCCACCCACGTGGCCCACTTGTTTTTCAATGAGATTGTCAGGTTACATGGATTACCCAAATCTATCCTTTCGGAAAGGGATGTGAAGTTCACGGGACACTTTTGGCATACCTTATGGAAGAAAATGGACACACAGCTAAGCTACAGTTCTGCATATCACCACAAACCGACCGGTAGACATAAGTTGTAAATAGGAGTCTGGGAAACCTATTACGCAACTTGGTCGGGGAGAATTCACAGATGTGGGATTGAGTGCTAGCACAGGCAGAGTTCGCTTACAACAACTTGCCTAACCGCAACACCGGTTTCAGTCCCTTTCAGATCCTGTATGGCATGCATCCTCGCGGAGTGCATGAACTTCGAGACCTTGGATTGCAGGAAAGACGAAGTGCAGACGAAGAATATTTCGCTAACGCAACGAGAGACTTACACGAACAGGTGAAAATAAAATTACAGGACAACAACTTAAAGTACAAACAACATGTGGATCTAAAGAGGAGGGAAGTGCAGTTTGAAGTGGGGGATGAAGTCCTCGCACACTTATGCAAGGAACACTTCCCTAAAGGTACGTACAATAAACTGAAGTATAAAAAGATAGGGCCTTGCAAAGTCCTTCCGAAGTTTTCATCTAATGCTTACGAGATACAGTTGCCACCTGGAATAGGAATTTCACCTATCTTTAACGTAGCAGACCTGTTCCCATACACGGCTGACCCAGAGGAAAAGGAAGAAGACGAAACCATGCGATCTACACAGAGTACCCAGGAAGACGAAGAAGCTTGGAAGAGATAGATGCCTTACGTTCAACCTCCCGAGATCGAAAGCATCCTCGAAACTTAGGTGGTTAAACGAACTCGGCGGAAGGACTACATGCAGTACCTGGTCAAGTGGAAGAATCATCCAATTGAGGGCAGTTCATGGCTTGATGCCAGGCAGATTGCACAAATAGGAACTTCGGTCAAGAAGCTCATGGGCCAGAGCCATGATCTCTTTTTGCCCCGGGAGCCTGATGCAGGAGCATCTAGCTCACCATGACCGGGTGAAGTCTCAGCCAGGTTTGAAGGTTGTTGATCATCTGGATTGTTTTTTTTTTTTTTTTTAGTACATGTGGTCATAAGGTAGGGTTTTTAATTTGTTCTCTTTCAGAGTTGGTGTGTTAAGTCAAAGTTAAATAGACAGTTAGAAATACTACAATCCAAAATAGTAATAAAATAGTAATTAGGAAGTAAACTGATAACTTAGGAGGGCAAAGACAAATTGTCTAAATGAATCTTGTAATATCAACCAAATTGTGGTTATCAACCATATCAAGACTGTCTAACTGAAATCTATGATAGTTTCAATTAACTGTAATCAAATGTAACCAGAAATGTATAAGAGCAGGAATGCAACACTAAAGCGAGGTTCAACAAAATTCATATTGAAGAAATAAAATAATGCAGAGATAGATCTCTTCTATTATTGTCCATCTGCATTCATTGTTCATTTCCTGTAAGTTTGTAACTCTCATTTATTAAATTGATAAATAACAAGCTTCGAGTGATCATGTGAGTCATGATCCTATTGTGCTCTCATTCGACAAACAGATTGTTTCAAGCCCGAAAAAATGTCCATGTATAGCGTGGTGACTAGCAAAAGGAGAAACAGTCCGAGGACCGAGCAACATTTATCAAACGTGAGCAACCAGGAAAATGGCACGCGGAAGAACAATCTAGAATATAGGTATTTCATCGAACAATTCCCACAATTATCATAAATTGAACAGTAGAGACCAAAATCGTGTTATTTTTGTTGCCAAAGGAGACATATACATCCACAGTATTTCTTTCCTGTAATGAAATTAAAATTAAATGCCGTGACTCAAAAAAAAAGAGGCAAACCCTAGTCGAGGATTTGGGTACAATGACCCATACCCTATTCAACAAACAGTCATCGTAACCAACTGAGACATAGCCTTCAATAGAGATATTGACTATAGACAAAAGCAACGACGGACGACAACCATCAACCTACTAAACTTAACAACACAACAATAGCTTGAAGAGCCAAAGCCTACCGGTAGGTTCATCATCGTGGGAAGTTGAAGACGGAGAAGCCCGTGTACCCAGGTCCAGTTGCGGACCTCCGCAAGCAAACAACACATATTAACATGTATGCACAATAGAGAACCAAACACGAAAGCTGTACAAGAACAAGAGTGTTTTCGTAGCTTACCCGAGCAGGCGGAGTAGGGCTCGAGGAACACAATCCTTGCAAAGCAAGTTGACGGAGCTGAGACCATTGGAACGAGGTTGGTCAGCGTCGATTTTATGAGGAGGATGACTAGAATCAGGGAAGGGTTTCGTTACCTGTTCGAGACCGCGGAAGACCACCAGAGTATCCCCTGAATCTAGGACAACAAGGGTTGATATTATTTCATGCATAAAACAGTGACCAAAGGCTGTGGAAATGCCAATGAACACAACCAAACGTGAAAAGGGGTAAAGAAACAAAACCAGAGAGAATTTCCCTGATGGGACGGAGTTTACAAATAGTCTACAGCCGAATAGCATAATGAACCGAGAAACTTATCAGGTGAAACAGAGCCGGACAAGTACACCAGAGCCAGAGTAACAACGAACCACCGGAGTAAGCCTTCCACAAGCTTACAACCAAGTCGAACAGACTAATACACATCCATAGCCTTATCCGGAGGCGAACCAGGAGTTACCATATACATCGGAACAAAGATTACACAGAGCAACTCTCGAAACCCTCACAGGAACCTCTCGGCAGGTAGAACAATCCCGAATAACCGAGAACCCAAGTGTTTTGGCCAAAGAGCGAATCGTGGAACCAGGCCCAAGGCAAGTGGGCGAACATTAAATGCAGTAATAACTCATTCCATCAACCAACAACAAAATATCAACGATCAACTTGCATGCAAACATAAAAATATCACAAACATTGTACACGTCATAGCCTACGGACGCGTGGAGTTGCGGGCCAGTGTGGCTGGGTTACACCATAAAACTTATAGAAAAGGCCTACTAAACTAATATATATATATAATTTTATTCATCATGAAGGAAAACAAAAATTGCATTATGTCTTCACGTCACGACAAGAGCTAATGAGATTTAGCTCACCAAAGGACAAAGAAAATGAGGAAATGTCGTAGAAAAACTAGTTCTCAAAGAGATATTACAATGCCAAAAGAAACTGAAAAATATCAAACATATGAGCCCAACTAACAAAACTTGATATGATCATATAAGGGCAAAACACCCTGCAAAAAAGTCACAGGACAATCCTAGAGACCAAACAATGAGTTCAATGCAAGGCTTCAGACATTACAAGGTAGGACGACAAACCCTAACTTCCAGAAAAAAGAAAAACCCTACAACACCACCACAATTAAACAAAATCAAAACGCCACTGGAGAAAAACCCCTGGAACGATGACAATGGAGTAACAAATTGTGACAGCAGGCCGAGCAACAGCAGAAAACCACCATAGCCAAAATATGGCCATCCTCCATTGATCCACCATTGGAGAAAGACCTCAAGCGAAACCCACAACATCACAAAATACATCGGTGGTGGCAACAGACATAGTCAACACCAGTCCGACCCAAGAAATCCTCATAAAAAAATGAGGCATCAAAACCATAGTGGAACGAAGCCTTTGCCCAAGTATCCAAGTTGGACTGTTAAAAACGATGAGAACTGTGTCAACATCAAAATGATAAAGTCAAAATCGCATCCAAAATTAGCCCCACGATAAAGAACACATGAGAACAAAAACACATGACAGTCTAAGCAACAACTTAGAACCACCAACAATCTTCGAAAGAGGCACACAAACAAAATCGATAAGAGATACACCCTGATGACAATGGCAATGAAAGCGGCTCTGCATCTTGATCATGGTGAAAGGGAAATTATGACAACATGAAAAAGAGGGTAAACGACAACTAAGTTTCCAACCACCGAGCCCTCTCCCCCCTCAATACCTCATCCTATATATATAAACAAGAACACATGTAAAATCCAAAAAAATTAGACCTCCACATAAAATAATATGCAATTGATGCTTTGCAAGACTATGTAGTCACTCTAGCTCCATAGGGGAAGCATCAACATTGAAATCAAGAACCCTTACAAGATCAATATGCACAGTTACTAGAAGAAGGTGAGGCTAGCATGTCTTGATCCATGCTTTGTCGAAGATCTCTAATTTGGGTATAGAGAATGCCAATTTCATTCTCAACCTGTTGATGATGTGCTCTTTAGTCAACCATAATTTCCATTGTAGAGTCCAAGTTGGTTTCTAGCTAATTATATCTAAGCTAGAGTTGAAGAATCTCCTCTTGCATGTCTTGAATTTTAAGTTCCAATCTAAATTAATAGTCACCACAATTCATCTTCCCAATCATAGACCTGACCCAAATTTGATTTTTGCACATCTAGTTTGGAGGGTTATACAAAGATTGGACCATGAAAAGCCCTAACCAATTCTAATCAGAACCTCGTGTCTTAGATAAATTCTCAACATAATTAGCCTTTTTGTTTTTGTTCAAAAATGCCAACTTCTCCACTAATAGTTAGAAGTTAACATAAAATCGCTAGACAAATTTTGAGGTCTAAAATGGGCCTCCTCAGGAATAGTATAAAATAATAGTGGAAATAATAAAATAGTATTAGATTACATCATCAAATTTTAGAGGGAAAAAACACCTATTTTCAACTTATCTCCCTACAATTTTACTCAAATTTCGAGCAGGAGTAGTTGTTGGATGCAAAATTTAATTCTGCATCTAAGGAGTACCCATGTTCCATACTTTCAATGGATCCGATTACATGAAAAATGAGAAATACGTGAAAAATGTTATTGCAATCACATTTTTCATGTATTTTTATTTTTTATGTAGCAAGGTCGATAAAAAAATATGCAACATGGGTGGTCCTTGGATGAGGAATTAAATTTTGCATCCAACGAGTGCTCTTGCTAGAAATTTGAGTAAAACCGTAAGGAGATAAGTTGAAAATATGAGTTGAAAAGATAATGTCTTTTTTTTTTTTAAATCCAAAAATGGTAAATCATCCCCCACGATTCACATCAACATCTTGAATCCTATTGGTTCCTATAAAGTTGATTTTGGTTGTACATTTTTGTTTTGAGCTTCATTTTAGACTTGAAAATTTCTCTAATGGAGGCAAGTGAACCACCACTAGGTCAATTCCCATTCAAATTACTAGTTACAAAAGAATTTCTATTACAAAAAAACAACACCAATTCCCAAGGTGACATACAATTCAAATGAAGGTCGTAGATAATCATGCAAGGAGGCTCTGGCCACACCGTCACCATTACTAAAAAAATTTAGTAGCCAAAATTACTTCTTCCATTCTCACAACCAATACTTCCTCATATTAATCACCACCTTGTTCTTTTTTTTGATGGGATAACCCAACTCCACGTAAATGAATTCCTCCCCATGTGGCCGATTGATCTCCCATGCAACAATAAGATGAACCATGAAACAATTTGGTATATGAATGTAATCTTTAACACTAAGTCTTCCCCACTGAAAATAAAATCTGGCCAAATGAATGCTCATGCCACTCCCCAATGGATTGGAGGCATGTGACATACACACCTTTCAATAAATGCATCCATATGTTGATTTCAAATTTTAGGAATATTATAGAATGTGATAGTTGAGAGAGAGGTCAATTGTTTGACCTCTTTCTTGACCGTAAGATTATGGGATATTCCTAGAATCTACAATTGACATAAGTTTATGATTCCATTACTACCATAAAATAAAGCCATTAAATTCCTTAAACCCAATCATACTAGTCAATCATGTATATATGAATGTCCACTCCCCTTCAAGAATACTAGGAATGGTGTATGAATACTCTCTTGCATGTTAAAGAAGTTACACTGCAATATTTCTTCTATGTGCTTATGGTAATCATGAGACAAATGTGTCAGCATCCACCCCTGCCACTTATTTTGAATATAGTTATGGGATAGGGAAATGACCAACCCTTTTATCGATAATAGGGGTGCCAAGATCTCTTATGATGCTTTGGTTCACAAGGAGGTATGCTTCCTTGTTATTATATATTAAAACATAAAACACTACATGGTCAATCAATCTAGATAACATGAAGAAATTACTTTGAAAGTGATTTTTAAATTTAAATCCATGGGAGAGGAAGTAAATACGAGATGGCAAATTAAACTTTAAGAATATTCACTATCATTATTTTTCTCACACCAAGAGAGGAGAGTTGAAGAAGCCCCTAAAAAAGGGCATAAGCCTCTTCTTGATTCTTTGTTGCATGCCCATGAGTCTAAGAAATGGATTGGTTTACTTGTCCACTGGGGAGAATGACCACTCCCCCATCCCTTCATAAACTCAAAATTTATAAAAAATATTTGATTTATAATAAATTTATGAACCCATTAGAGGTAGCCTCAACATGGCCATAAGTAACACCAACTTTATTGCAAATTATACTTAAAGTAAACCACCTTTTGATTTTGAACTAGAACCTAAAATTGCACTAAAAGTATGTTTTTTGAATGTAAAATAACAAGCTAATAGTCCAAAATAGGGATATACTTACCATTATAACCTCTACTTAGATTCTGAACGCTATTGTTATAACCTCTACTTAGATTCTAAACGCTACCGTTATAACCTCTACTTAGATTCTGAATGCTACCGTTATAACCTCTTTGTCCATTATAACCTCTTTGTACCTACTTACGCCCATGCCCCTGTCGCAAATACAAGTTAATTAAGTGATTTGACTTGAATCTCATAGTTTATATAACATAAATATTGTCAATTAAACTCTTCCCTAAGAGTGAAACTCTCTCTCTCTCTCTCTCTCTCTCTCTCTCTCTCTCTCTCTCTATCTCTCTATATATATATATATATATATATATATATATATTCAATTTGTCTGAGATGATAGCTACAAGCTTGACCTTTGGCTTGAAAAACTGTGACCCAAGGGCATCTAAGCTGGCAAAATCACTTAGGAATCACATCTAGCATGGGCCACACCAACCTTTAACATGATTGGATTTTTGTCAATAGAGTTTTGAACCAGTGACGTTCACATCATAGAGCGACTAGTAATACATCCCATCACCCTCTATTCTCTGCCTCGTGAGCAATAGCAAATATTTTTAATTGACTTGACTCTACTTGAATAATACTAGATTAATGATAAATCAACCCATATTCCAATAATAATTTTTATAATTACCAATAAATAGATAAATTATGATAAATTTTGCCAATTAAAAAATAAAATAAAAGAATTACTAATATCAATGAACTACATTTTATAAATCTATCAATTTACAAATTCTTATCATCAACCCCTATTATATTTACAAATATATAATCTCATAAAATCTATAAATTCTAAAATTTTGAATATAGTTAAACAAAATAATTTAAAAAATATAAACCGAGATATTTATAATATTATTAAAAAATAGTTTAATTAAAAAAAATATAATAGAATAACAAATTTACACAACACCTCTATATAAAAAAACCATGAATCTTTACCTAGTTTTATTTAAATTTTCTCGTTCTTCCATCTAAATTATATTTCCATTCATTTAAATAATGACTATATATAGTAAATATTTTTCTTAATTTTAGACATTTAAATTTTCACTACTAAATTATAAATAGTATAACTATATAAATTAAATAAGCATTAGTCAACGATAAACATCAAAACACTTAACCATAATACATTTCATATAGCTGAAATTATAAAAAAAACATAAAAATGAACTAAATTATAACTTTCTTTTAAATGATTATTATTACTAATTATATAAATAATTAATATAAAAATAAAACAATATTCTTATACATATAAGTAGCTTTTGTTACAATACCACATACCAATGATATATATATGTTTCAGCTTGTGTGAGATGATAGCTACAAGCTTGACCTTTGGCTTGAGAAACTATGACCCAAGGGCATCTAAGCTATCAAAATCACTTAGGAATCACACCTAGCATGGGTCACACCAACCTTTACCATGATTGGATTTTTGTCCATAGAGTTTTGAACCAGTGACCTTCACATCATAGAGTGACTAGTAATACACGCATCACCCTCTATTCTTTGCCATGTGAGCAATAACAAATATTTTTAATTAACTTGACTTTACTTGAATAATACTAAATTAATGATGAATCAACCAATATTCCAATAATAATTTTTATAATTACCAATAAATAAATTAATTATGATAAATTTTTCCAATTTAAAAAAAATAAAAATAAATTACTAATATCAAGTGAACTACATTTTAGATCAAAGAGATTTAGAACAGTCGGTGAAGAAGCGCGTTGTTAAGGCACTCCGTAAGCAAAAAGGTCACTGGTTCTAGTCTCGTCGATACCAAAAATCCAGCATGGTTTCCGCTGGTGTGGTTCAGGCCGGGTGCGATCCCCGGGTGACTTTGACAGCTTAGATGCCCCTGAGTCGTGACCTCTCAGCCACAGGGTAAGAGTGATTTTCAGGATTCACCCACTTATCAACCAAAAAAAAAAAAAAGTGAACAACATTTTATATATCTATTAATTTACAAATTCTTATCATCAACCCATATTATATTTACAAATATATAATCTCATAATATTTATAAATTCTAATTTTTTTTTTTTTAATTTTTTTTTTGTCAAGTAAGAGTGGAGCCTTCAATTAACCGAAAAAAAGATTACATATGGTACACATCTTTACAAGTGTAAGGACCAATAAAAGGCAGACCTGTTAATGATTAACAAACAACATGGCCAACAAAACCCAAAACCTTATACACAAAAACAAATTTAGACTCCTGGTCATTATTCCTAAGTGTTCAGACTGTTGATCTCTCCCCAATTCTTATCGCTCAATCTCCCCAATTCTTATCACTCAATCTCCACTGTCGATGTAACCTTCAATCAGACGGTTGATATTCTCTCCAATCAACAGAGTTGCATGGTGATACTGCACCATAGCTTAAAACCCATTTGATCTGACGATCTCAATGATATCGCATCGAAAACTTGCGCAAAACTTACCCACTTCACGAAGCCGATATAGATTATAAACCATTGGTCTATAAAACTTCGGGTTCGCTCTTAGACTTAACCTCCGACCATTTTAAAACCCGATATCCATTTGATAACGAAGGCCATCAAATCCTATGGCCTGCGACCCTTCAACTAGCACGCCGTTTACAAAATACTCTGCCCCCGTAGTTAGATATGCCGTAAGCATTGACTGTGGGATTGACAGTTAGGATTCACTGTGACAGTTCAACTAGGCTCAAGGACTTCCGCTCTCTCCTACTTCCACTAGTCTTCCTCCTACTCATTATTCATGGTCTGGAAGTACGCCATGTCTTTGGCTACCTGTCATTGACAATCATCACGCAGTTTACCAAATGGTATAGGATCCTAGTCATACCGAATATAGATTTCCTTACATAGCACTCCTTCATTTGCTAGACGATCACCTAACATATTGGCTTTTCTTCACACAAGAATGAAGCTGACGGTTCTCAGGGTTTGCAAGTGGGAATGAATATGCTGAAAGACCTACGAGAGCCTCCAATGTTTCGACACTTTTCCAGGTGCCGCTCCATTACACATTTTCTTGACCACATTAATGACCAATTCAGAGTCAGCTTCAACGATGGCGTTGTGTAAATTTGACTCCATCAGGATTTCCAGGCACTACTCTAAGGCCATGAGCTATGCCATGTTATTAGTGGTAGTCACCAAATGACTGTGAAAGATATCCTTCATGCGCCCCTGCTCATCTCTTATGACACCGCCAAATTCAGCCATCCCTGGGTTGCCCTTAGAGGCCCCGTCTATATTGATTTTCAAAACACCATGAGGAGGAGGCTGCCAGATATCTTTACCAGCAGTTGTTTTGTTCACACCCTTGAAAGTGCCTTTGGGAACTAGAGAACGGAGACTCAATTGCAACAGTATGCGAGCATCCTGGCACGAAGGAGGGTCCTCAAGAATTTTCCACACAAGAGCTCCTACTGTATCTTTGCGCTGTCGTAAAATTTGGACAATGATGTTCTAGGTCGAGCCTGTTTTTTTCTTGAAAATCCTGCCATTGCATTCTTTCCAGACATCCCAGATAATAAAGCTTGGAACCAGAGTCCAAGCCTTGTTAATGATTTCATTACCTGAGAATTCTTTCCTCCAATTCTTTAAAGTGTTGGTGATGTTGAGTCTGTCCCTGTCAATTTGCCTGAAGATTGAGGTTGTCCAATCCCACAAGGTAGAGGTGAAGGAGTAGAGATTTAGTAAATATTCCATTGTCTCCTCCTATAAGCCACATAGATGGAATTTAGATAGGCCAACAAAGCCCCCTTTTATAAGATTCTCCCATGTGAGAATTTTCTTTTGGTGAACCAACCACATAAACAAATTGATTTTCATCCATTGCGAGTTCTACCAAAGGTCATTCCAAACCTAATTAGGGTTTGGATAATCAAAACCTAGGGCCATGCATTTAACTTCTTTGAGGTTGAAGGTGCCTTCAGTGTTTCGACCCCATCTCAGTTGGTCAGACAAGGATGACACCAAAATCTTCCTCTACTCCAAGTCAAGAGCAAGAGAATCCACCTGGGCCTTCAAAGGACTCTCTTCACTATAACCAAGATCCTTCCACATTCTCCATTTGCCATTGTTCCTTACCTGATCCCAGAAGTCACTTACCATAAGTAAACCTTTATTGTCAGTGTCATTTTTGAGAGTGGTTAGTTATTCTCGAAACAAATTTGGTTCCTGTTGCCAATTATACTCCCAAAACCGTGCAAGGCCCTGTTGTGCTAAATAACAACCCCCATTTCTTAAAAAATCTTTACATAAGATTCAAATAAGAAATGGGTCCCTTTAATTCAACTTAGATAAGATTTGTGTGTTCATAAATAAAATTGGTATTAACCCATCATAAGGAAAAACCCTTATTAAAAGGCTTAAGGTAAATGAATCATTTTAAAAGCCTTTTGAATGGAAATAAAAGTGTGACTTTAAAAATATTATAAAACTCTTCGTTATTGTGATAAAGCGATCGGAAGATTGCATATCGCAATAAAAAAGGAAACATACACAAAGTCACAAAAAACCTTATCCATCCTGTCCGATCTGAAAAGGCAATTGCAATCGGGAAATCGGAGAAGCCAAATACCAAGCATAATAAAATGGAGCCCCTTAATTCCTCCAATGTGATAAAGCATATCGCAATCGGCAAATCGGCAATGTCAACAATAAGTGAGCACATGAATAAAGGCATGCTCAAAACCCCCGATGCGATAAAGCAAATCGTAATCGGAAATCGATGGAAACACATTAACAAAACAATAAATCCCGAGCCAAGTCCCGACTGCGATATATTAATTAGGCTTGCATCTCAAAAATATATTTAAAATGGTTTGCATGCATTGTATCACCCTTCGGTAATCGGAGATATTTAAAGCAAGTATTAAAGCCTTTCCCTTAACATTCCTGGTCGCCGATTTGTGATTTATTGATGATTGTCGATCAAAGAAATCTGAGGCACGCTTGAATTAATCATTCGGCATATGAGTGACATGATGGGCATTTAAGATCTTATTTACCATGATTGACAGGTTAAATGGCTATTCAGTGAAGCAATTAAGGGTAGATCTTTTATTTAGATTTTATCCGCGGAAATCTTTAACTATACTCCATTATCACTTGCCAATCGACATAACTCTTTTTCATTATCATATTGGTCTGTAGTAGCATTTCTTTGTATCATGGTTTTTCAATTGCTTGTGCAGAATTCCTCTGAAACCAGAAATATGAAGAAAATGGGGAAAAAATCAAAGAAGTCTGCAACAACAGCTCCTCCAGTGAAAGATCTAGGACCAAACAAAAATGGATTAATATCAGATACGACGTGTCTCGGACTGGGAAACACTAGCTGGGAGAGTATCTATAATCTAATTGAAGTAGAAGAGCTTGAAGAATTATCAGAAGAGGCTATGGCTGATTCAACTAATAAGTTTGAAGGAACTCTTAAAGAATTGGCATGCTCCTTTCTTCACAGAATAGCAGCGTGAGCTAAAGTCTTGCCATATACTGACGTGGTGAGATGGGTGGTGGAGAAAATTCCAGTTACAAACAGAACCTTTTGCACAGCTGATGGGAGGATATTCAGCTCGTTTAAGCCTGATGATCTAAGGAAAATGTATCACTTACCTGAGCCTAAGAAGCGGTACAACAAAGCATTCCTAGAAGCATTTGCAAAGGAAAACGAATCAGAGTCAGCCCCGATAAAGCAATGGAGACATTTCCCTGAAAAGCACAAGCACGAGTTATCGGGTAAGTACTCTGTAGACTCATTGGCTTCTCCTTACTATTATGCTGGAGCTATGATGTGTAGAATGTGGGGAATACATGATTCTGCTAAATTCACTATAGAAATGGTCCCTCTGATAAACTAGCCACAACCATTCTAGAGTACAGAGCAAATGTATATCAAACTACTAGGACCATTCCCCCATTCTATTACAGTGCATTCATTATGGATACTGTTTGTTTCAATTCTGAATTTCCATCGCTCGAGTGGAGATGGACCCCCGTAGACCCTAAACTAATCCATATCTATCATGAGCAATTATGGAAGGATAATTACAAAAATCATCTGTATAAAATCTGCAACGATTTTATTTTGCTTGTTTATTACTCTATTTTTAATAAGGCTGCTCCCAGGATATCCACGGAAGCAGAAACATATTTGATAGCAGTAGGCAGTTGGTTTGGGAAGGAAAAATTTACTTATATAATGCTTTTTGGTAGCCTTACTAAACCCCATGTCCTTTCCCTGTATGTGCCCGATAAACTGTTAGCTCGGGAATTGGCTTATCAAATAACAATAGATGGGACATCTAAAACTCTTAGAAATTCCAAGAAACAGGTATGGCCTATATTCCCTTTACGGTGTGACATTTTCACTCTTCACGATTACAAGCACGCAGAGAAGGAGACAGAAAAAATGCAAACACTGAAGCTTGCCACAATTCCTAACAAGCAATATGATCCCAGAAAGGTTGACTATAATGTTCTTGACCAAGCCAAACTTGCCAAATTTGATCATGAAGATGATGACTTAGATGATCTATTTGCCTCAACTGAATCATTATTCCAAGTTAAAGCATTGGCTAGAATCAAATATTAAGATGAAGGACTAGAAGTCTTTAATAGGCTTAGAGAATAGAGGTTACAAACTCTACCTTTAGACCTCTTAGCCACAACCCCTACAGTCCATTCATCTGGTCAGGCTGAACAAATAGTTGCTAGTAAGACCTCCGATGTGGAAAAGGTCTTTGAAAAAGAAAAGGTGCTAGAACAGGAACAGGAACAGGGATAAGATAGTCAACTCCTAGATACAGATACTCAGATTAATCCCAAGCTACTTAAAGAATGGCAACAGTTCAATTCAATCATAAGCAATACTGAGAACATTTAACACGCCTGAAGTGACAACTGGTCACAAGACAACAACTAATACGGTTCCAACTGAAGGAACCAGTGGCCCACCTATCATTCAAAAGGATATGGAGATAATTCCAAAAAATCCATCCGATGAAATCATTCTACATTTAGAAGAAATACCACCTTCAGATGTCTTCTACAACCCTAAGCACAGGGCTATAGTAAAAAGACAAAGGAAAAAGAGAAAGCTTGATCAATCTTCTCTTTTACTTGCACAGATGGAGATAACTAATGTGGTATGGAGAGAGGAAGTCAATCCTTCCGAAGACCTTACAAAACTCTCTCAATATGCCGGGGCATACTCGACAGCTACTATGGATAAAGCATTGGAAGTCAGCAATTTACTTAAAGAAAAAGATTAGATAATTGTTTCGCTGGAGGCACAGGTATCCGAAAGGCAGCAGAGGATAGTGCAGTTAGAACAACAGTTAGTAGCACATCAACAATCAAACAATCATATAAATGAGCAATTGCTCAAGGAGAAGCAGAGGATAGATCAAAGTGCAGTTTAGAAACAAAAAGAATTATCCCTAGCATTGGCCAAGCTAAAAAGAATGAATGGACAAATGAGCAAAACAAAAGATGAACAAATCGCTCAGCTGTCACAACAAATAGAAAAGTTCAGAGGTTTTCCTCAAGTAGCAGAGTTCAAATCCGAAGCTCTACAGATCAATAAGGCATTAATTAATATATTGAATTTGCTATGTCATAATATTTCTCTTGCTCAGCCCCTCTGTAAAATTTCTTCATCAATGATTGATAAATCAGTCGATGCAAGGCAGAAATTGGAACAGGTTGATGAAACATTAACAATGTTTCTTTCTTGGAAAGAAACCAAGGAAGGGCAAACTGCAAATCTGCCTCAAATTCTGGAATCAAATAAGGAAATTATTTTCCTAGAATGGCAATCTCAATTGATGAAAGCGAAGAGGGAAACTTCAAGATGTAGATCATCGATTGGTAATTTGATTGAATTAATTAATGATACTCTTTATCTGTCTAAATTGATTTCAGAATGAACTCCAAGTAAACTGCCATCAGCCAAAGCATTGGAGCAGACATGCAAATAGGAATGGAAAAAGAAGGAGAGATTTATCGCGGGCATCCAAAGTTTAACTTGGGACACCTTTTGGTTCTTCTTGATTAAACCTCATAGTCAAAAGGCAGCAATGAAATGTTTAACCGATGCAATCGGTTACATGATTCCTAAAATTAATGATGCTACATATTCAGCCCAACTGCATTCACGTATGAGTCACCCTCCAAAATTGCAACCAATGCTCGCTATATGCCAGCTCAAGCCAAAGGATAGTCAGCCGAAACAGTGAATCATTCTACTGACTGCAAGCATGTCTATTTCAAGGAGATTTTCATGATTTGGTTATACCATCTCACAACATTTTTATTTCATAGTTAGTTATTTTAGTAAGTATTTATAGACCCTTTCATTGTTTTGGAAAGGGTCCTCAATTTTTGTATCAAAACTTGGATCGGGAGTTGCACTATTGTGCTTCCGATATATATATTTTTTATGAAGACTAGACCTATATTCTGAATTCTAATGAAGAATACTTTGATGACATATGCACTATTGCTTTTTGTGAGAGTATTTCTAAGTTGGAAGACGGGATCTGAATGCGATTGATATCGGAAGGGATTCAAATTACATATGGTAGTATTATCTATGTCTTTGCTCCATTCTTTTATATGAATCAACGTTTATTCAATCTTGCTATCATTTGATATATGTATGTGTTTTAACATCAATCTTTTTACTTATCACTATTGAATGTTTAAGGAATGTTATTTTTTCAATCGTATTTATGTTAATGATATATGAAGAATAGTGTAATAGTGTAATAATGTATTAATTATTACTTTGTTCAACTACTTGAACAAAGTAATTATCATATGAATGAATGTTTTTATTTATAAGTGGAGTCATCTATATGCCTACTTGTAAATAGGAATTATCAAAAGTTGCACTAAAGTGGAAATTTCCCGGGATAGATTAGTTGTTTATAATTTCGCATTTTAGAATAAATCGTCCATCATTATCATTAGATAATAGAAAATCAATGACTTATCCATCCTATTTACAAATAATTGGGAAATTGGTCCCATTATATCTAGTCGGAGCCGCCACACCAAACGGAAAAGGAGCTGCCTTTAAGGTTCGGACCGGGTGGTTTTCCTCGATATTGATGCAATGATTTTCGAGGCATCAACAGGTCCCCAGCTCGGATCTCCCAGAAACTATGTTGTTGGACAATGGATCTATTCTCCCAAGCAAGGTTCCAAATGTGGGAGCCCTTGATGAGCCCTTACATTCGGATATGATCCCTCTCCTGCCACTTATTTTCATATTTCTACTTCCAAAGCTTGGCCCAAGGGGTGGCCGATTCCTTGAGTCACCTCCACCAAAGTTTGGCTCCCGAAACTCTGCTGAGGATTCCCAAACCACCATGGGCCTTAGGTTTGCAGAGCTTGTCCCAAGCTACCAAAGTCCACTTCTTTTTCTCTTCCCCTTTGCCCCAAAGAAAATCTGGTTGAATACTCTTGATTTGTTGCATAACTCCTTTAGGAGCAGGAAGAGCTGAAAACATGAAAATGGGTATAGCCTGCAGGACAGCCTTTGTAAGCACAAGACGCCCCGCCAAATTTAAAGAGCTGCAGGTCTAGTTCCTGACTTTGTCCTGAAGTTTATTAGTTACCGGCTACCACACTTCCTTGCTCAAAGGTTTGTTAGTAAGAGGCATTCCAAGGTACTTGGAAGGTAATTGATCCCTTTGAAACCCAGGAATTCTGGTGAGGTTCCTCTGAATAACAATGTCAGTGTTAAAAAAGAACACCTTTGATTTGTCAAGGCTTACCTTTGTACCAGCGGCTAATGCAAAGTCGTTCAAGATTTCTTTGAAAGCTCTGGCTTCCTTGACCATAGGAATGCCCTGCAGCATTGTGTCATCAACAAATTGTTGATGACTAGAAGCAGCACCATCCGAGGTAAGTTTCAGACCCTGGATTCTTCCTTCAGAATTTGCCATTTTGATCGCTCTGCCTAGCCCTTCCATCATGAGAACAAAGAGGAAAGGGGAGAGCGGATCCCCTTGTCTAAGACGCCTAGAAGGCATAAAGGTTCTAGAGGGAGAGCCGTTAAGTGGAATGGAGAAGCTGACCATGGATACAAGGGCCATAACCCATCTTATCTAGTTTTGGTCGAAGCCATAAGCTCTTAGCACTTCCCTGATGTAAGACTAGCTTAGCTTATCATAAGCTTTCGCTAGGTCAAGCTGCATGATCATACCAACTTGCTTATTGCTCTTAAGAGAGTGTATCACCTTGTGGGCTTGTATGATGTTTTTGAGAATCTGTCTTCCTTCCACAAATCCAATTTGCTCCTCTAAGGCAAGAGTGGGAAGAAGAGGCTTGAGTCTGCTAGCAATCACTTTGGAAATAATTTTGTACACCACATTACATAAGGCTATGGGTCTGAATCTTTCGAGTGTCATAGCTTTTTCCTACTTTGGAATCAAAGCTATGAAAGAGGCATTAAGAGCTTTCAAAACAGTTTTAGATCTTCTAAAGTCTTCCACAACATCAAGGATATCTTGTTTGACTATTTTCCAACAAGCTTTGAAGAAGTCCACATTGAAGTCATCAGGGCCAAGAGCTTTCCCATTTTGTATCTCATTGATAACTTCACTAACCTCCTCTTCAGACACTGGCCTGTTAAGATTGTGGTTGTCTTCCCTGGTTACAAGCTTAGGAATGAACTTGGTGAATTTGTTAATGAACTGAGATCTGTCGACGAGAGGCTCCTCTGCTATGCTAAGGAAGTGTTGAACTAGGATAGATTCCATTTCTTTGTGAGAGATGAGCTCTTTCCCTTGAGAATCTTTAAGTTTTGAAATTCTATTATGAGATCTGTGATCCAAGGTTGATCTATGAAAAAACTTTGTGTTTCTTTCTCCCTCTCTAATCCACTGCACCCTCGATTTCTGTCTCCAAAAAATCTCCTCTTGCATGGACCGATCTTCCAATTCGTTCTGAAGAGAGTCAGCCTGAATTTTTTGTTCCTTGATAAAACCTTTTGAGATGATGATCTAATTAATCTCCTGGAGTTTCTACTCAACTTCTCTTTTGGCTTTATAAATATTACCAATCTCTTTTTTGTTCCAATCTTTAAGCCTAGATTTGATGTGTTTAAGTCTCTGCTACAACATGAACATTTTAGTGCCTTGAACGGGCATATCTTCTGTCCACCATTTTTCAATATTGCTGGTGAAGTCAGGGTGAGAGAGCCAGACATTTTAAAACCTAAAAGGTCTGTTCCTTGGTGTACCCATGAAAGTAGCTTCATGCTGGACATGCCAGTGGTCCAAGCCTTTGAAGGGAAGGATTAAAGCTGACATATCAAGGCCTGTGAGAAAGAGGTCCTTTGAGATTATGAATCTATATAGTTTAGAGGCAACCTTAGAAGCCCCTCCCCTCTTATTATTCCAAGTAAAAGTGCCATTTACTGTTTCGGTGTCCACTAGCCACATCTTATTCATGAAGTTCTGGAAGGCAATGGAGTCTTTGCCTAGTTTTTTGGTACCACATTTTTTCTCTATAAAAGATCTGATCATATTGAAATCCCCAGCCTGAATCCAGGGCATATCATGATATCTCTCTCTCAACTTCTCAAGTGAGGTGAGAAGCTTAAGTTTGTATTCTAGTTTTTGAGGATCATAGATGTTAGTGATCATGTAGATCTCCTTAGCACCCAAGGGTTGAATCACCAGTGATAGATATTTCCTAGAAGCTTTAGCATCCAGGATTCCAAGTTTTTGAGGATCCCATAGAGTAAGAATCCCACCCGCCGAGTTATCCGCTTTAACCTCTAGATACTCATACTTGATTAACCATTTGTTGTGTATCTCTCTAATCTTGTCCATCGAACATTTTGTTTCCTGAATAAAAACCATATATGATTTTTCTTCTTTCATTCTAATGCTAAGAGTTCTTTGTTTCCCTTTACTTCCTAGAACCCTAATGTTCCAGGTTGTAAGCCTCATTAAGAAAGGTTTGTAAAGGAGTAAGTGGTAAGATCCCTCATCTTACCTGAGTTAATCATAAGTTTCCTACATTCGGTCAGCAACTCATTCTGTGTTTTTCTTCCTCTTTTCCTACCCGGGTTCTTGGAAGAATGCATCAATGTATCCTCCATCATTTTCACTCCCATATTCTCGTGGCTAGCATGGTTTATTTTGACTCCAGAACACTTCGCTTGTGATCTACAGAGGAAGAGCTATTGAACCCTGTCAAACTCCTCTTTTGACAGAGAGTCTACCCCTTTGGTGATTCCCTTCTCCATAAACTTTTCTAGATCTAAATTCTCCCTCTCTAGAATCTCTTGTAGTTCATGGTCTTCCATTCCAGTCTCACTTGGAGTCATCTTGTGGTCCATACTAAGCTCCATAATGCTCGGCATATCATCCTTTTGTTTGTTGTTTTCTGGTATATCCTCCATATTAGTATCACTTTCCTTCTCAGTGGGAATATTCTCTGATTCGTGGTTTGTCCCATCGTTTTCGACTTCTTATAATATCTTGAAACTATTTTGACTCGATTGTCTGTCTTCATTAATTTTCTTTTGGTACCACTTGCCTTCTTTCCCTTTACCCCAAACCTTAGTAAAACCTTCGAGATCCTTGTCTGTAGTGGATTTTGTATTGCTCTCCATCTTGTTCAATGGGAAATCCCTATATAGGTGTCCGTGCTCATGGCACTTATGGCACCTAAATGGGACGTGTCAGTCTACTGCCTGCACCCATTCCTCGTCATACACTTCTAAAATGATTGCATCTGGAAGTGCCCCAGATAAGTCCATTTCCACACATATCCGGGCGAAGGAAGTGTATTTGCCTCTTAGAGTAACATCTGAGATCTTTATAAAATGTCCTAGCTTGTTGCCGATAGCCTTAAGAGACTTCGGTAGCCAATAATCTAAAGGAAGGGAATAGAGTCTTATCCATACCGACACCGAGGTGAAAGTTTCTCATTCTGGGACAAAGTTCATTACCCATGGTCTCATATAAAGGCATGCAGAAGCATAAAAATAGGGTCCTCCCTCGAACACTCTGTCTTTATCCTCTAAGCTTGTGAATACCACTGTGAAGAAGCCCATGGACCCAAGGTGAAGGTCAATTTCCCCTTTGGTTTCTAGTAGTTCCTTATCCATGCTTGCAAAGCCTTCTCTGTCGGCCAAATCCCCATAAATTTACAGATAATAGCATATTCTGACATGTGGTCTCTGTGTACTTGTAGCGTTGGGTCACTTAAAACGACTCAAGGAATAGTGGTCGACTTGGGTTTACAGACTCCTGATGTACTCATAGGAGCAACTTTCGGACTGCTAACCTTTGTCCTCTTCTCCTTACTAGCTTCCTCATGATTCTCTTCTTGTCCTTGAGGTCAGATAGTTTCCAGTTTTTCTGTATTCTTAGCCTTTGTTACCACCTCCGTTGGTTTCTTGAAGCGATGAGATCCAACTCCCTTGCTTCTATCCGCAACCACTTGACTGTAGGAGGGAGATGATCTCCCTCCTTCACACCCTGCCATGGTGACCAGTGACAAAACCCTAAAGCAAAACCATGATAAAAAAACTCGGCATCTACTTTGTTCCCCATCCTTAAATTCTAAATTTTGAATATAGATAAAGAAGTCGATTAAACAAAATAATTAAAAAAATATAATATTTTATAATATTATTAAAACAGTTTAATTAAAAAAATATAATAGAATAACAAATTTACACAACACCTCTATATAAGAAAACCATGAACCTTTACATGGTTTTATTTAAATTTTCTCATTCTTCCATCTAAATTATATTTCACTTCATTTAAATGATGACAATGTAGGAATTTACAAGGTAAGTTCCTCAGACAAAACACCAAAGGACACCGCTCACAAACAGATCACAGATCAATACACCAGTATTGTTGACGTGGTTAAAACCCTCGAAGGGGGAATAATCCACGGCCTGAGCCAACTCGGCCACTTCAGGCAATTTATTAATAAAATAATGAAAAATTACATAAGCTTCTCTTATGAATAGTTACCCTACAAATGACCCTACATGCTCTTTAAATAGAGATCATGGACCAACGGATCAAGTGTCGGTAATACTGAGGAGAGAATGAACCGTCGGATCACTACACATCGTGACCGTTGGATCGTAAATTACAAAAGTACATAGTAAAGAAACACACTTTACCTAACTCTACACTAGACCAAGTTATACTTAACTTTTTCCTATGTGTCGGAATATCCTAACATCCCCCCTTAAGAACAACTTGGGATAGGATTGAAGGATGTACAAATATGACACAATAGGAGAAGGAAGGAGGCATTAGAGCCTATCCCCCCTTAGTGAAAACTTCCTGAAATCCAACCATAAATCGAAGTTTAGTAAACTTCGCCTCTGTGAGAGCCTTTGTAAAGATGTCTGCAACTTGATCATCTATTGAACAATATCGCACTTCAAGAACATGGTCGTGAATGAGCTTTTTGATGAAGTGCATGTGCAGTTCAATGTGTTTGCTACGCTGATGTTGGACTGGTTCTTTGCATAGTTGAATGGAACTTTGATTATCACACCAAAGTGTAGTCGGATGCTGCTGCTGAAAGCCAAACTCTGAGAGGATCTGACGAAGCCACAGGGCTTCCTTACTAGCTTCTACGGCACCACGATACTCTGCTTCTGCTGAAGAAAGAGAAATGGCACTTTCTTTCTTGCAAGCCCATGTAATAGGTCCTGAACCAAGAGAGAACACATAACCTGCAGTAGACTTTCGATCATCAGGGTCACTAGCCCAATCAGAATCAGTGAAACCAACCAATAGAGGAGATGCTTCTACATTGTAATGAATCCCAAACTGGAATATACCTCGAACATAATGAAGTATTCTTTTAGCTGCTTTCCAATGACTTTCATGTGGGTGTTGCATAAATCGAGCAATAAGGCCAACAACAAAGGAAAGGTCAGGACGGGTACGGGTCAGATACAAAAGTTTTCCTACAAGTTGACGGTATAAGGTAGCATCAACTTTAGGGGAAGTACAAGTGACTGAACGTTTGGCTCGAGACTGAAAGGGAGAAGGGGTTGTCTTACAGTCTTCCATGTGAAAATGGCGTAGAAGATCACAGGCATACTTGGACTGGGAAAGGGAAATACCTTCCTTGGATTGCAAGACTTGAAGACCAAGAAAATAATGCAAGTGTCCTAAGTCTGTCATTTCAAACTTCTTTTTAAGGCTGAACTTCACATGGTTAATAAGGTTGGGATCACTACCAGTGAGGATAAGATCATCAACATAAAGAACAAGAATGATAAGAGACTTGCCCACTTTCTTGGTGTAGACAGTATTGTCAGAATGACACCCAGAAAAGCCAGATTCTAAAAGAAAGCTATCCATTTTGGCTACCAAGCCCGAGGAGCTTGCTTGAGACCATAAAGAGATTTCTTAAGTCGACATACAAGGCTGGAGTCTGTTTGGATGAAGCCAATGGGTTGTTCCATATAGATTTCTTCATGCAAGTCCCCATGCAAGAAGGCAGATTTAACATCCATTTGATGGACTTCCCATTTTAAAGAGGCAGCAAGGGAAAGAACAAGGCGGATAGAGTTCATTTTGGCAACAGGGGAGAAGGTTTCAGTGTAGTCAATGCCTTCAACCTGTGAAAAGCCCTTAGCAACAAGACGAGCTTTATGTTTGTCAACTTTCCCATCTGGTCCATACTTGGTTCTGTAAACCCATTTGCATCTAACAAGTTTTCGTCCCTTTGGTAGAGGAACAAGATCCCATGTATCGTTTGCCAATAATGAACGATATTCTTCATTCATAGCTGTGTCCTAATCTGGATGGCCTGAAGCTTCTGAAAAGGTGTCAGGATCATAATTCACTGAGGCTTGAGCCAATAAAGAAGAGGCTCTATTGAACTGAGAACGTGTACGACACTGATCTGTAGGATCATCGGCAAGATCACCTGCTCCATCCCGAGTTGCACGGACCCATATTGGAAGTGGAGGAGCTGAAGGAGGATCCTGAGAAGGTGGGGGAGGATTGTCATCCTCACTTTCATCATCTTAAGAAGAAATATGTTCAAAAGTAGAAGAGATAGAGAGAGGTGGCGGATTCGCCGAACTAGGCTCGTAGGCCGATATATTTTCATCAAAATTTACATCTCTTCTAATGATAACATTTTTGGACTTAAGTGGAATAAGTCTATATCCTTTGACATCTTCAGAATATCCAAAAAAAATATATTTTTCACTCTTAGGTTCTAAAGCTTTATGTTTCTCATCTAGAATATGGGCCCATGCTTCACTTCCAAAAACACGAAAGTGACTCACATCTGGTTTAATTGAGCTCCAAGCTTCTTCTGGAGTGATATTCTTGAAAACCTTAGTAGGAGTGCGATTTATTATGTAATTTGCACAGTTAATTGCTTCTGCCCAATAATTAAGACTAAGTCCTTTAGATTGAAGCATACAATTAGCCATTTCCTTTAAGGTGCGATTCTTCCTTTTAGCTACACCATTTTGTTGTGGAGTGTTGATACCATTCCATGACCCCTTTTTCCCTCCCAAAACATGACATTTTCCTACCTCTTTTCATCATTTATCTCTCATATCCCTTGGAAATTGATTAGTTAATAGCCTTATAGTTATTAAATTGCATTGAAATTGATTTAAGGGTTTTATGTTAATGAATTAGGAATTTTTGGCAAAATGACTACAGGGAGTTCCAACTTCCTGTAATTGGTTTATTGTTTGACATGTGGCATGACATCTAGGTTAGAGAGAAGGGTAGGGATGAAAAGCGGAATGTCCAAGCATGGACGAACACCTATCCCGCAGCAGAATCAACCCTCCTACATGCGCGGTCAACAAAGGTCAACTATGGCATGTTGGCAACAGAGGCAGCAACAGCACGCAGTCCAAATCGATTTAAGTTTTGTTTCCTTTTTAAATCAGTTAGGATAGAAACATTTTCAAAAATCGTGATGTGGTAAAAGCGGCAACAGCCTGCTCATGAATGTACATCTGTTTTCAAGGGATGTAAAACCATATGTAAATATAGTTCTGAACCGGTTGTATTATGATTGTCATTATCGTTGTTTCAAAAACAAAGTTTCAATTTTAATATCAAAGACTTGCATTACAGTCACGATTTCGCTGTGTTGATTTGGTAATCGTTGGATCATAGTTCAGTATACCTGGAACGCGGAGGGGCCCTGCGTAACGTGGTATACTGTTGTTTTATTTCATTTACAGTTAGGGTATTAATATGTGCAGTGATTCAAATTGATTTATGTTTATGCTTATATGTTTATGAATGTGCTTGAATAGATTATCACCTGGATCGTGAATCATATCCTGTAAGGGATTTGATCCCTTGTTATCTTGTAGAGCATTGTCATGAACTCTATGCTTATGATTTCCATATATTTTATCTTGCATGACTGTTAATGAATGTTGAGTATTCGCCGAACAGAGGTTTTATGTATGATGTCTCTGTAAGGGGACTAAAATCTTGATTGCAGTGATACACATCGTTTTGGTTTGTTAAATGAATTGAATCTTGATTGCTAGTAATACATAGTGTGTTTTAGTTTGATAATGAATCAAATGATAGCATTGTAATTAGGAAGATTAGACTTAGATAACGATCCTTTATGTCTATATACTTTAGGCGCACGCCTCTAAGTCTACGCACCCTGGTCGATAATAAATATAGCCTAGTCTAGCACCCTAGATAGGACACTACATTTTGGCGCCGTTGCCGGGGAGGCGTACTTAAATGATTTAAAAGAAAAAAAAATTCAATAAAAAAAAAAAAAGAAACACAGCTAGAGATCATGTTCATTTATGCCTAGGTTTAGAGACAGCCAGGGTAGATTCATAAAAACCCCCCGCCATTCAAAAACTAACCCATCATCATCAGGAGCAGACTCTTTAAGAAATTCAACACCAGCTGAGGAGAACATCATACAAGCACTAGAGGATAAACAAAAATCAGGACAGAGACTTACTCTCATCGAAAGGCAAACTTTATTAACACATAAATCATAGAAGAAGGACTTTCCTAGGTCTTTCACACAAGGAGAAAGTAGCACAGTGACCGAACAATCTTTCTTTAATCTCCTCTTTGAAACAAGTGACTCTCACACAAAGAAACCCATTAAAATGGCTGAGGAAGGAGATGGATCAATACCACATCAAGGACATAGAGACGAAGAAGAGTCAACTTTTCCTTTTCCTATACATGAACCACAAAAAGATGATAAGATCAAAATGGAGAACATACCCCCATCAGTGCTACCTAACTTTTATGGTATGGCTTCAGAAGATCCGGACTCATTCTTGTTCGAGTTTGACATTTTATGTAGAACATATGGCTATACTAATGATGCCCATAGGCTCAGACTTTTTCCAGCGACATTAAAGGCATCAACCTTAAGATGTTCATGAGGCTTGGTGAGCATACTATAACTGATTGGGATGGCATGAGAAGAGTATTTCTAAGGAAATATCAACCCTACTGCAGATCCAAAGACTCTAAAGATGACATCTTTAGAATGAGCCACAGAGGATGAAACCTTTAGAGGAATACTCAGAAACGGTTTGTCTACAACTTACAAAAATCCAAACACCGAACTATGCCTCTTGATCTGATCCGCACAACATTCTTGAAAGGCATCCGAGAGGAATACATGGATGACCTTAACTTGATGGGTAAAGGTGACATTTCTGTTTTACCCTTTGAAGAAATCGCTGACCTATGCGAAAAGTATTCAAGGAGTAAAGCTAAAATGGGAAAAAGAATCCTGTCATCCAAAGTCACAAAGTCTGCTTCAGCAAGTGTCACAAGGGCTGAGATAGGGAATCTATTAGAAGAATTTAAAACAGATCTGTTAAGCATGATAGGGAACCAAATTGACACTCTAAAAGCTAAGAAGAAACAAGAAGCTGAAGATCAGGTAATGGCTATTTTCTGCCCAAAGTGTCGGAAGAAACATGCATTAAAAGATTGTCCACTAGAAAACATCCAAGTTTGTGCTTTCTGTACTGAACATCATGATATATTTAACTGTCCTAAAGTTAAGGTTTTGCAGAACTGTAATATGGAAGCCAATGCAGAGATGGAAAACGTGTATTACATGGGCACAAAGAGACCATGGCAGCCAAGGCCAGCACCTCAAGGTATGTTTCCAAATCAAAATTTGCAATTTCCTGTAAATGAACAAATGTATGCACAGAAATCATGGAATGTACCCATGCCATGGCAGCACCAAAACCACCCACAGCAACAATGGAGACCATCTCAACAATACTCTCAATCTTATCATACATATCCTCAATCATACCCACCATATTCACAACCATATAAACAATACCATCAGCTGTATTCATCACATTCTCAACCATATCAGCAGTATCCTCAGAAAGTTGTTTATCTGCCTCAACCTACTCAACAAGCACTGCCTGCTCCTCCACCAATAAATCCACCACAACTACAATTTCCAGCTAACTCACAACCTTCTAGACCCACTCAAATTCCTGCTCAAACTGTCCCAAATCCGAATAATAGAGTAGAGAGGCCAACCTACAATGTAGAAGAGGGAACCTCATATCCCACACTACCCTTACAAAATATCAACTTGAGGTATGGTAAGGTACTCCAAAAATATTCTCCAATAACAGATAAGCGAGAAGAAAACATAGAAAATGAAAATGAAATGACAAATCAAAGGAAACCAAACGATGATACCAAAGATAAGCAAATGCAACCATTGCATCCACCTTTTCCAGACCGATTGGTCCAAATCAAACCTCCATTGTCTATACCACAGTTTGATGTCTTATATGAGCTCAAAAATGTCTACATAAAAATTCCGCTGCTGCAAGCTATAAAAGACATTCCCATATACATTAAAGCCATCAAAGACATGTGCCTCAAGAAGCCTGCTAGAAAAAGGATTGATCCTCAAACCATTAATGTTATAGGACACTTAGCAGGCCTTATGACCAATACTATCTCCATAGAAAAGTATGTTGATCCTGGCATTCCCAAAGTGACCACTATCATTAACAACATACCAATTCCAAACACCTTGATAGATCTTGGGGCCGCAATCAATGTCATGACTCTTGAAACCATGAGAACACTCCAGCTTACAAATTTGCAACATACAACGATTGTTCTAGAACTAGCTGATAGGTCTAAAGTGATTCCTGAAGGGATTTTGGAAGACATAATTGTCTCACTGGACTCTTGGGAGTATCCGGTGGACTTTTTAGTTCTCCAACCCAAATCCAATTTAGGAGGGCACCCTATCATTCTTGGTAGACCATGGTTAGCGACTGCTGATGCATTTATAGGATGTCGATCTGGCAACATGATCATCTCGAGAGGGACTGAAAGAAAACAACTCACCCTCTACCCATCGGCACAATCACCAGCAGTAACACATAATTTGTGGCTTGATGATAAATTCAATGATAAAGAAGAAGTACAATATGTTTTTAGCATTGACCAAATCTATGATTTCCAAGAACAAAACAATAATGATTTGGTAGAACTATTTCTTTCTCAACTTGATATTTCCGAAAATTTGAGACATGACCAATATCATGCTGCAGATGTATTTTAGCCCAAATTTTTCAAGAAACATGCACCATTCAATATTTGCAAACCACATTTCATGACATCTTTCCAGTTCAATCCATCACCAACACACAGAGTCATGTCATAGAGATTAGTCCAGGGAAAACTCTAAACATAGGCAATCATCTAGACTCATCTCAGCAAGAGAAATTGATCCGACTCTTGAGAAAATACCAGAAAGCCTTTTCTTGGGACTATACCGATATGCATGGGATTCACTCTAACACATGCACTCACCATATTTACACATATAATACTATCAAACCAGTGAGGCAACCACAGAGAAGAATGAACCCCATGCTCCAAGATATTGTTAGAGAAGAGTTGCAAAAACTATTGAGAGTTAATTTCATATATCCTATTTCTGACAGTCAGTGGGTATCCCCATTGGTTGTAGTGCC
>APFE031175321.1:92720-194288 GCA_000404065.3 Pinus taeda
AGATCACAGATCAATACACCAGTATTTTGACGTGGTTAAAACCCTCAGAGAGGGAAACAATCCATGGCCTGCGCCAACGTGGCTACTACAGGCAATTTATTAATAAAAGAATGAAAATTTACATAAGCTTCTCTCATGCACGGTTAACCTACAAATGACCCTCCATGCGCTTTCAATAGAATTCATGGACCAATCGGGTGTCAAGCCACGGATCAAGTGTCGGTAATACCGAGGAGAGAATGAACCGTCGGATCACTACATATCGTGACCGTCGGATTGTAAGTTACAAAATGTACACCGGTAAAGAAACACACTTTACCTAACTCTATACCTAACTCTATACTAGACCAAGTTGAACTTAACTATTTCCTATGTGTCAGAATATCCGAACATCCCCCCTTAAGAACAACTTGGGAAAGGATTGAAGGATTTACAAATATGACACAATAGGAGAAGGAAGGAGGCACTAGAGCCTATCCCCCCTTAGTGACAACTTCCTGAACTCCAAGCATATATCGAAGTTTAGTGAACTTCGCCTCTGTGAGAGCCTTTGTGAAGATGTCTGCAACCTGATCATCTGTTGAACAATATTGCACTTCAAGAACATGGTCATGAATGAGCTTTCTGATGAAGTGCATGTGTAGTTCAATGTGTTTGCTACGTTGATGCTGAACTGGATCTTTGCAAAGCTGAATGGCACTTTGATTATCACACCAAAGTGTAGTCGGATGCTGCTGCTCAAAGCCAAATTCTGATAGAATCTGACGAAGCCACAAGGCTTCCTTACTAGCTTCCACGGCACCACGATACTCTGCTTCTGCTGACGAAAGAGAAATGGCAGCCTGTTTCTTACAAGCCCATGTAATAGGTCCTGAACCAAGAGTGAAGACATAACCGCCAGTAGACTTCCGATCATCAGGGTCACCAGCCCAATCAGAATCAGTGAAACCAACTAATAGAGGAGCTGCTTTGGCACTGTAATGAATCCCAAACTGCACTGTACCTCGAACATAACGAAGTATTCTTTTAGCTGCTTTCCAGTGACTTTCATGGGGGTTTTGCATAAAACGAGCAACAAGGCCAACAACAAAGGAAAGGTCAGAACGAGTATGGGTTAAATACAAGAGTTTTCCTACAAGTTGACGGTATAAGGTAGCATCAACTTCAGGAGAAGTACAAGAGACTGAAAGTTTGACTCCAGAATGAAAGAGAGAAGGAGCTGGCTTACAATCTTCCATGTGAAAATGACGAAGAATATCACAAGCATACTTGGACTGGGAAAGGGCAATACCCTCCTTGGATTGTAAGACTTGAAGACCGAGAAAATAGTGTAAGTGTCCTAAGTCTGTCATTTCAAATTTCTTTTTAAAGCTAGACTTCACATGGTTTATAAGGTTGGGATCACTACCAGTAAGAATAATATCATCAACATAAAGAACAAGGATGATAAGAGAGTTTCCCACTTTCTTGGTGTACACAGTATTGTTAGAATAACACCTAGAAAAGCCAGATTCTAAAAGAAAGCTATCCATTTTGGCATACCAAGCTCGAGGAGCTTGCTTGAAACCATAAAGAGATTTCTTAAGTCGACATACAAGGCTGGAGTCTGTTTGGATGAAGCCAATGGGTTGTTCCATATAGATTTCTTTATGCAAGTCCCCATGCAAGAAGGCAGATTTAACATCCATCTGATGGAGTTCCCATTTTAAAGAGGCAGCAAGGGAAAGAACAAGGCGGACAGAGTTCATTTTGGCAACAGGGGAGAAGGTTTCAGTGTAGTCAATGCCTTCAACCTGTGAAAAGCCCTTAGCAACAAGACGAGCTTTATGGTTATCAACTTTCCCATCTGGTCCATACTTGGTTCTGTAAACCCATTTGCATCTAACAAGTTTTCGTCCCTTTGGTAGAGGAACAAGATCCCATGTATCATTTGCCAATAATGAATTATATTCTTCATTCATAGCTGCGTCCCAATCTAGATGGCCTGAAGCTTCTGCAAAGGTGTCAAGATCATAATTCGCTGAAGCTTGAGTCAGTAAAGAAGAAGCTCTATCGAACTAAGAACGTGTATGTCGTTGATCTGTGGGATCACCGGCAAGAGCGCCTGCTGCATCACGAGTAGCATAGACCCATTTTGGAAGCTGAGGAGCTGAAGAAGGATCATGAGAAGGTGGGGGAGGATTGCCATCCTCACTTTCATCATTCGAAGAAGAAATATTTTCAAAAGTAGAAGAGATAGAGAGAGGTGGCACATCTGCCGAACTAGGCTCGTAGGCCGATATAGTTTCAGCAAACTTTACATCTCTTCTAATGACAACATTTTTGGACTTAAGTGGAATAAGCCTATATCCTTTGACATCTTCAGAATATCCAACAAAAATACATTTTTCACTCTTAGGTTCTAAAGCTTTATGTTTCTCATCTGGAATATAGGCCCATGCTTCACTTCCAAAAGCATGAAAGTGACTTACATCTAGTTTAATTGAGCTCCATGCTTCTTCTGGAGTGATATTCTTTAAAACCTTAATAGGAGTGTGATTTATTATGTAGTTTGCACAGTTAATTGCTTCTGCCTAAAAATTAAGACTAAGTCCTTTAGATTGAAGCATACAATTAGCCATTTCCTTTAAGGTGCGATTCTTCCTTTCAGCTACACCATTTTGTTGTGGAGTATATGGAACAGTATGTTGCATTTGAATTCCATTCTCAGTGAAAACGTTGATGAATTTGTTGTTAACATATTCTTCGCCATTATCAGATCTTAGCTTAAGAATTTGATGTCCAGATTGTTTTTCAACAAAGGCTTTAAAAGCCAAAAACATGTTAAATACTTCACTCTTGAGTTTGAAGAAGTATACCCAAGTGCGTCTGGAGAAATCATCAATGAAAGTTAAGAAATACTTATAGCCAGAGAATGAAACAACTGGAAGTGGACCACATAAATCACTATGCACAAGCTGTAAAGGGGCTGAGGCATGCCAAGAGGCATGTTTTTCAAAACTATCTCAATGATGTTTTTCGAGTACACATCCAGAACAAACACCATCTCTACAAGATACCATTGGAAGACCTGTCACCATATTTTCTTTACATAGATTCTGAAGGGAGCGATAGTTTAAGTGACCAAATCACTTATGCCAAAGTTTTATCACTTCATCATTATGAGCAACAAATACCGAGGGAAGATTTGAGGACCCAAAGTTGTTAAACTTATACAACCTTGTAGAATCATCAACAATGCCAGTAGCTAAAATTTGTCACAGATCACAAACAAATCACAGATCAATACACCAGTATTTTTGACATGGTTAAAACCCTCAAAGAGGGAAACAGTGCACGGACTTAGCCAACGTGGCCACTTCAGTCAATTTATTAATAAAAGAATGAAAATTTACATAAGTTTCTCTCATGAACAGTTACCCTACAAATGACCCTCCATGCTATTTAAATAGAGATCATGGACCAATCGGGTGTTAAGCCACGGATCAAATGTCGGTAATACCGAGGAGAGAATGAACCGTCAGATCACTACATATCGTGACCGTTGGATTGTAAGTTACAAAAGTACATAGTAAAGAAACACACTTTACCTAAATCTACACTAGACCAAATTATACTTAACTTTTTCCTATGTGTCGGAATATCCTAACAGACAAAAAAGAATATAGTAAATATTTTTCTTGATTTTAGAAATTTAAATTTTTATTACTAAATTATAAATTAGTATAATTATATAAATTAAATAAGCATTAGTCAATGATAAACATCAAAATACCTAACCAGAATACATTTTATATAGTCGAAATTATAAAAAAACATAAAAATTAACTAAATCATAGCTTTCTTTTAAATTATTATTATTACTAATAAGAATTAAACAATATTCTTATACATATTCATTCTCACTTTACCATGGAAATTATTAATTTGTAAATAGCTTTTGTTACTAGCAAGGGAGATCTGACTAATAAGGCTACTCACCTAGGCTACCAATATAGCACGTGTTGATATGATATTTTATTTAATTAATTAATTTGAAGTAAATTAATTAAAAAAACATAAAATATTTGGAGATAAATCTTAACACTAAATACTACTATGAATATTCCAACATATTCTTTGGAAGTTAAATATCTAGCATTCATCTAATAATTACTAATAATTAAATTAAAATTTTAGAAAACTTATTCTAAAATAGACATAATTTTTTCTTTTTTAACACAGTCGGTTTCTCTTTTTTTTTTTTTTTTTTAATTGCAAAAAGGAAAGGGAGCTAGCTCCTTATACATTCGGAAGAGAGCTGTTTCAAATGTAGTGCATAAATGGGAGCACAATCCCCACATCTACATTTGTAGCTTTGTTTTTGTAGTCTTCAAAAACTAAAGTGGCATACTGCCTTACATACTGTCCTAGGAACAAACTAAATTTGCACTGCATTAAGAAGACAAATTAAAGCAAAATCACCAGAATTGGGTAACTGATTAATTCTGTTGGGGGCGACGCTTCTTGCTGTACCTGAAGGATGTTTCCCCTTACTGACTTTGAATGAGAGTTTTTACGTACTCAACAACTTTTTCCAGATGTTTGCATTTGTCCTTTAATTCTTCTATTTCAGCTCTCTGGAGATCAATGTCTCTTTGCTTGCAGACATTGGCAGTCTTCAACTCAGCTCTGAGGTCCTTCAATGCTTGATTGAACCGTCCAACCATGAATCTATTAGCCCTACAAGTTGGGGAGTTGTCATTCTTTTCTGCGCTCTCAAGAGGATTGCAAGCCATTTGGTTGCTCTGCTTTTCTGTGATGACTGTTGTTTTCTTGTTCCCAGTATGAGCCCTAGTGTTTGGATGACTTCTTCTTTTTCCTCTGCTACTTTTGTCGTAGTTCTGAGCTATGGGATAGCTCTCCAAAGCTTCATTTGATCTCCTGCGCCTCTGTCTATGCTTTAAATTCCAATTTAGGTCTATTGGTTGTGAAGTGCTATCCAAGGGAAGAGAAAATGTCGGAATTTGTAATACGTAGTGAGAATGTGACTCCACAAAAGCAGAGATTTGTGGTCGCCACAGAAAAGAGATTGGTCTCTGGTTCCTTAAAGCGATAAAGTGAAGAGAGCTCTGATGTATAAGGTAGGGGAAGATTAAAATAGACATAATTATACTTATACATATAATTACCCATTAAATACTTACTTAAAATTATTAATTAAATTAATTTTATAAATTAATTTTTAATAATAATTTTGATAAAAAATAAATATATCATAAATTCATAATTTATGGTAAATTTATTTTTCATTAATTTTTAATATTTTAATAATAAATGTTTTATTATAAAAAATTAATAAAAAAATATCTAATAAATTCAGTGTTATACATGCCTATACTATAAATTTAATTAATAAAATAAACATTCACTAACTTCAAACCAATATTTCACGTTTACTTATATATATTATATAGAATAAAAAAAGGGAGTTGTTAACTCATGTATGTATAAGGAGTGGCTTCCCCATAAGTCCTAAAAAGCATGAACATACTAAAATATATTATCATGATTCGACATTACAGTTATGAAAGCAAGATGGTTGAGATGATCTTTTTAAGTGATATTTTCTCTCATATTGTTGTCTAGATATTTTCTGTGATATTGTTGTCTAAACTATGTTTTGTTTTATATTAACAACATAATTTAGATTAAACGAAAGTGCCTTTGACAATTGATGTGTTATTTAGGAGTTATATTTTCTAACAAAAATAAGTTCAATAGGGTGGAGACTTGTTTATATGTAATTTAAATATATGATATTTAAATATATGCATATTTTTTTTGTAAGTTGAGGCGGGACTTTCCAATTTACATGTCTATTATGTACCCCTCTACGGGGAAGGGTAGCCCAAGATTTGAACCCAAGACTTCCGGTTCGGTGAGACTTCATTTCCACAGCCCTTGCCGCTTAGGCTACCCCATGTGGACTTAAATATATGCATATTAAAAAATTAGTGTTTAAGTTATTATTTTTGAAAAAGATTGTTAATGGCTACCCCACACATTGTTTCAATTATCTTCCTTGTACTAAAAATAAATTTCCCTATTTATATCACTTTGATTCTTATTTCTTTCAAAGAAATCATTACTATAAAAAAAATTCTTTTGAGTTCTTAGTTGTTTGAAAGAGAGTGGGATTGATTTTTGCATATTCTAAAGCCTCTTTAATCCTCTCTCTAATTGATCTATTGACATGACAAGCTAACTTGAGAGAAAACAAGCTAACTTGAGAAAAAACAAAAAAACAAAGGTGTTCAAGTGACCAATTTCAAAATTCACATTTAATCCATATGATTAAAGCCTCAAAAACCACTGACAACGCTCTAGCATTAGATAGTTTATATCTTCATTTTAATTGCTTTGAAATCTAAAAGTGCTTTGATATCTACAAATCTTTATTAATAGATAATTTATATCTTCCCTTTAATTACCTTGAAATTTAAAAATCCTTTTAACAAAACTTAAACTTTGTTCTTACTCACAATACAATTAGATTAATTTTGAAAAAACATGCGAGCTATTAAATTCATTCTTTACCTCCTATAATTGAAGAGTATTTTGTATTTAGATTAATTTTGAAAAAACATGCGACCTATTAAATTCATTCTTTACCTCCTATAATTGAAGAGTATTTTGTATTTTGATGCACTTATCTTTACGGAATTAAAAAATATATTTTTATATTTTTCAAAAACTCATAAGACTTTCATTCTAATAATTTTTTAATTAAAATAAATAAAGTATTACCGTTTAAACTTTGATACACCAAAGAAATATACACATTCCAGTTTTCAGGTCGGGTTCAGTTCACTAAATCTGCATTTTATTGTAATCCCCCAAAAAAATGCAAAAATAGATCCATGCATATACTTCATCAAAGCATGATACAACATGTAGATTCTCAAAAATAAGTGCACCCCGATGAAAGTTTATCAGGATGTGCCAGACCTGTAACCCTCATTACAACAGACTGGACGGATCACATAAGATTGCTCACTAGTAAAATCGACAGTTGGATCTCATTTCACAAGATTCCAACGCTGGGCAGGCAACTTTGTCTCTCGCGGCCGATCCCGATCCGGGTTTTTTTCCTCCCGTATTTCGACCTCTGCTGAAGGAAACACTAACAACTGCGACCTCTGCTGAAGGAAACACTAACAACTGCTCATTCTGGGGATGGCGCTCTGTGGAAAAAAAATTGACAGCGCTCACATCTAACAACACTTCTCACATTCATGTGCCCTCTCTAACATCCCAGATCAATTGGGCTTCTCATATCTCAGGGCTACAGCCCTGATACCAGATCAGATTTCATAAATCTCTCTTTAAGAAAGTATTTTCGGGTTATCTTACATTGTTTCTGTTTTTCTAATTACAACTCCCTCTGTACTTTTATAGTTTATGACATCAAAATGCTAAACACTTTTATTTAGTATGATATTTACCTTATATAAACATCTATTTTAACTTTTATGGTATGATTGGGCTTGGAGTATGCCGGAAAGTTGTTTCTATTTGAGTGGATGGTTAAAGAAGTTTAGGAAAGTTGTTTCTATTTGAGCGGATTGTTAAAGAAGTTAATAGCTTAATACTTCAAGTATTTTGCGGGGCTATATCTAGTTCCCAGTTTATAGAACCATTAAGGGGTGGGGCTGATAGCTTAAGACTTAAAGGCATTTGTCAAGGCTATATTTATTTTCCTGTTTATAGAATCCTTAATGGGGTGGAGCTGAAGTGGGCATATATTCTAGCAAGTACATTATCTAGCATATACATCTAATTAAACAAGTGCATTATCTAGCTGTGGGCATATACAACCAGACCACATTAATGGGCCTATGGCCTGTTAAATATTGGTTGCCATCTGCCAGTAGTGAAAACCTGGCTCTTAGGGACTATGCTGTGGTGAAAACCTCCCTCTTAGGGATTATCAATCAGTTATTTAAGGTGGCTTGATTTTCCTTAAATAATGGATGACATTAGCAAATAATGGCCAGTAATAACTGTCCTCACTATTGATTTGACCACTAAATTATATAACTACTGATTTGACAACTAAATCATGATAAATTTTCTCAATGTAAAAAACAACAACAAAAACCATTACCATTATTCTCACAAGTGCACCAAGCAACTTGCAAAAATAATGATGAAAGAATGATGTTCATTCACACAACGGATGTTTAGGACATGGTGTTCTTTTGCAACTGGTACATGACAAAGTTGACACTGGCATTTCTTGTGATTACAATCATGTCTGTTGCTCATCATTATCTTCCTGGGTAATCATTCTCGTGCGTTCCCTACAAGAGTCTGTCGTATACAATACACAAAACTTCTATCCCATATCATTCAAACATTGAAGTTTACAAAATGAAAAATTGAGGTACCTGATTGCGTTCTGCGAACCAGTATTATTTACTTGCATCCAGAGTTTATTGCATTGTAAGTATCTACTAGCGCCTACGGTTGTCCAGTGCAATTTCTACCACACGATGGTATTGCTGGTTTTTTCAGTATGAAAAAACCCTGATATATATATTATATGAGAAGGAACTATACATGTATCATCTTTCCACATGCCGGTATTTTTGAGAAAAAATAGCTAAGAACAGCTCTCAAGATATGATGGTGTTGCTGTTTATCTGCTCTGCATCTCAAGCAACGAATATACGCAGTAACCTTTGAAACAGCAGGAATTGAAATTGAGATGTAGCGATTTTTTCTATTTTTGAATGACCTTTCTTACAATTGATGGACGGAGTGAGGAATCGTCGACCAGGGTTCCATTCCGACCCCAATGTTACAGGGAAAAAGCCTCCCGAAATAGAATAAGTAACCCTGAGACCATGCATTTAAGCAGAAGGCCGTTTTTATCAATGCAGCCATCGAGGTGTGGCTGTACAAACACTCTCAACAGGAAAAGAAAAGAAACCATAGATATCATAACATGCACAAAAACAGAATCAACCCAAATTCCGATATGCAAAATAACCCTAATTTGGAAGACGAAGGAAAACAGGAAAAAAAGAAAAGAAGAGAAGATAAAATCTTTGTTAAACGGCTCTGTTTTCTCTAAAAATCGAACATTTTCTCCCAGTTAACCTCTTTCTCAGGTCGCTTATTTTCACAGTACAGCGACGAAAATGGGTTCGCCAAGGAAGCTGATTGGGCTTGTATAGCAAATCAGCTTGGTGCATACTCCTGTTGATTAATCTCTGTGCAATGTGGCTCTCTGTCGGTTGAAGCTTTGTGTAGCCCTTTCGCCATGGAACGATGCTGGCGTTCTTCATCATCAATTCGATTCGTAAAATGCGCAAACAATATTTCGAACCAAAACCCTGAAAGTGTTATTGTTGCTGATGGCCTTTGGACTTCATATAGAAAAAACTCGAAACCCTAATTTGAAAACTGAGTGCCCTATAGGCTAGTCAAATATTGATAAATAATTATTACGTAACGTCACAGCAACGTGGAAAGTTATACAGGTGACCGTTCCCTTAAAGGTTGACCAGGAAAATAAGCTTGACCGTTAGACATCATCAATGTGAAATTTGAGTACCAAATTATTATTTTAAAGGTAATCCCATTATAAAACCATGTTTTTTTTTTTAAATGTTATATTTTTAAGGTTGTTGTTTTGTTGCTGTCTTAAATGTGGATAAGAAAGGGTTTCAAGGTGTTAGGTTTTTTTTCTCTTATAATTTTGAATTTTGATTGTCAAATCAATTTTACCTACATATAGAAGCTAAATTTTGCCTTGAAGCTGACATTACGCTGATTGGGTCTATGTAAGTTTCGCTTGGGGAGGGGAGCCTGTCGTTCCTTCAAATCTTTTTTGGTTGGCAACCATCGCTCTGCCCCGGATCCATCTAGTTTAGCATGGAAGTAGAAAGGCAAATAAGCTGCCTCTCCAGCGTTGGGAATGCAGTGGCAATGCAAGATGAAGGGTCGTTGCCTTTCGAAGGTAGGAAAAAGTCCCCGGGTTATAATCCCCAGTAACCGCGTGGCCCAATCTCGGCAGTTTATGCAAGATCATGCAATAATATGCAAATTCATGTGTATGTGGCCCAAGGAGACGGATATACTCAGATGGATCCAGCTAAAATGGCAGCCAAGGGCCCTGATCGAGCTTCATTTAAGAGAAAAAGGTTTTTTCACGGTGATCTTTGAGGATTTGGAGGATAGGAGAAGAGTTATGGACAATGACCCTTTATTTCTAAATAGTGCATGACTATTCATGAAACACTAGGAACCCTGCTACAATCCGGAGAAGGAGCACTTTTTGGTGGCACCCATCTGGGTCCGACTATATTCCTTACCAGAAGATTTCTAGGAAGCAAACATTTTGGAATCAATCGGAAACTCTATTAGTAGCTTTGTACAAATTTCAGAAATCACCAGACACAAAATATTTGCATCCTATGCCCGAATCTGTGTCTACATGAATATTTCCCATCCACTGTCGAGATCAGTGGAAATTGAAAATACCAAGATGAAGTCTAGTCTTAGCCTCTAGACTATGAACACGTCCTGTTTGAATGTTGAATTTGCCATGAGTATGGGCACCACTTTTGGGACTTTCACTAGAGGCCGAAGGAGAATCCATCTCCCCTCGTAAACACTCCTTCATACGACTTTCAGGAGGTTTCAAGATGGTGCTCATCGAACAATAGGGGTCCTCCCAATCGTTTACCTCTGCCCCCCAATGACAACCCCAAATCGGGAAGTTGAAAATCACTTCACCTTGCTGGAAGAGCCTACGGAAAGAGAAGATCCAAAAGCACTTGCAATAGAGGCCCAACCACAACAGACGATGGAAGTCGAAGCGAGTCTTGTAAACCCTAAGAACAAACAAGCAAGTAAAGGAAATCCCTAGAGGCACAATCAAATGGTAAGGAGATCCAAATGGTTATAGCTCAAGTCCATAAGTGTTAGAGACTGATATAAAAATGGATCAACTCAATTCTGATGAACAGATTATGGTGGCCTTCTTGAGGAATTGGGCCAATGGCGGTTCAATGGATATACCTCGAGAGCAATTGGATCGAATTTACCAGATCTTCAAAGAATGGGAACACCGTCAAGCCCCCCTACAATCTTACCCACATTCAACCTTGGTATTTCGGGAAGAAGAAGCCCCATCTCAACATGCGAAGTCCAGTTTGGGCTTAGAAAAGAGGAGGAAAGGTAGAAAACCCACAAGAGAGGTAGTTAAGGAAGCCGAAGCTATCTTGGTTAACTCAAGATAGGCTAATGTTCTCATTGAGTACTATCGGAGATCTCTTCCCCCCTCAATGAAAGTGATCTCATGGAACATTAGGGGCCTCAACTCGAAAGGTAAGTTAAGCTGTCTCAGAGAACAAATTATTAAAAAAAAGATGGATATCATAGTTCTACAAGAAACTAAAGTATCACAAGAGAAGCTAGGTGAAATTGTGCGTCGTTGTTGGCCAATGGCGGATAACATGGCGCTGGATGCCAAGGGCATGAATGGAGGGCTAGGGTTTATCTGGGACACCAGATCTATCTCCTTTAGCTCTTGGATAACCTTCCCCAATAGTCCTTATGGACAAATTCAATACATAGGCTCTTCAACAAAGGTCTGGTTAACATGGGTCTATGGACTAGCAATCCCAAGAGAGAAGGTTGGTTTTCTTTATAATCTCCAGAAGTTGAAAGACTTTCTGGCGACGATAGTTGGATCCTTGCTGGGACTTCAATATGATCAAGGACCTGGGTGAAAAGAAGGGACGCGTGTGCAAATTGTATGCCATATCTTGAGCCTTTCAAAAAACTATTCAAGAAATCAACACTAACGATATAGAGTTCAACAATGGTATTTTCACATGGAATAATCAAAGAGGAGGTAAGCATCAAATCACCTCAATGTTAGACCAATTTCTCATCTCTGATCGTATCCTATAGCAAGATCTATAATTTCAAGCTTTTGTTCTTCCCTCGTTAGGATATGATCATTGGTCCATTAGACTAGAGATCAATTTGTGAATGGCCCCAAGAAATAAGCCTTTCTATTTCGAGGCATTCTGGATGGAGAGACCAAACTTCGTCCAGAAATTATAGGGATGGTGGAAGGATATCTCGGTATCTGGGCGTAATCTTATGGAAACTTTCCAGTTCAAGCTAAATGAGCTTAAGAGCGGATTAAAGAATTGAACATCTCTGACCTTGGCAATATTCATAAGGATAAATGGGCCCTTGAGGTCGAAATGAAAGTAATCCAAAAAAATATTATTCTTGAGAAAAGGATGAAGGACTTGGATGCCCAGGAGGGACGGGTCTTTATCACCCTGGAGGAAAGAAGGAAACAAGAGGAGATTTTATGGAAGCAGAAATCAAGAGTTCAATGGCTCAAAGAAGGGGAGCATAACACAATTTTTTCTATTGAACAATGATAAACATAGACAGGTGAACATAATCTTCTCTCTCAATGGGAAGGATGGTCAGAGGCTTGTTCAACAAGAGGAAATCATTGATGCATTGATTACCCATTTCCAAACCTTGCTCACAGAATCCCAAGTAGACAAAAGGGCGATCCACATAATCAAACAATGTACCCCTTAGATGGTTTCAGAGGAGCAAAATGAGGCATTAATGTGGGGGATATCTTATGAGGAAGTCGAAGGCGTGGTACGCAATATCCTCTCCAACAAGGCCCCGGGATCAGATGGTTTCACCTTAGACTTCTTCAAAGCCTGCTAGTCCCTTTTAGGTCTTGAAATCCATGAGTTGGTGGAAGAAGCTCGTCGATCTCAGAGAATTCGGTCGAGTCTAAATGCCACCTTCTTGACTCTTATTCCAAAGAAAGGTGCAATGGTGGACCTGAATGGCTTTAGACCTATAGCCTTATGCAATGTTATTTATAAGATAATCTCAAGCATTATGGCGTTATGGACTCGAATGGCTTTAGACCTATGGCCTTGTGTAATGTTATGAAATACATCATCAGCCTTAAGCAGACTGGATTTGTCAAAGGCAGGAAAATCATGGATGGTATCATTATCGCTCATGAAATGGTGCACTCTTTGAAATCCTCTAAAACCCCAGGTATGTTCATCAAATTAGATATGTCTAAAGAATACAATCGTATGAGTTGGAATTATCTTCTTTCTGTGTTTGAAGCCTTTTGTTTTTCTCTCTATTAGATTGCTTGGGTAAAATCTATGATAGAAACCCTCTTCTACTCTATTATTGTCAATGATTCTCCCTCTTGCCCTTTCAGGAGGTTGAGGTGGTTGAGGCAAGGGGACCCCTTTCCCCTTTCTTATACAATATTGCAGGATAAGGCTTGGGGAGATTAATAAAGTTGGCCTTTGAGTGTGGTCTCATTCAAGGTCTGAGAATATCGCACCAACAATTTGTAGATGACAATATGCCTTTTGGTAAGCCCGCATTACAAGAATTTTGTCAAATGAGTTATATCCTGGAAGTTTTCTAGCAAGCTTCAGGAAAAATTGTCAATGGGGCAAAATCTGATATCTTCTTTTTTAATACTCACCGTGGATTTCAAAGACATCTGGCAAGGTCCCTTGGTTTCCGGATTGACTCATTGCCTAGTACTTATCTGGGGATCCCCTTAGTGCCAAACTCGTTGAGATCTTCCAGTTGGAGAGATCTTCTAGAATGCTTGGACCATAAAATCTCAAGCTGGACTTTCAAGATTCTAAACTCAACATGTAGACTCATTCTCTTGAAATTAGTTTTGCAAGCCCTCCCCGTCTACCAGCATTCAACACTCCCTACCCCTAAGAGTGTCTACAAAGAATTAGTTGCTAAGTTTCACAAATTTCTCTAGTTGGGCGTTTAGATTGGTAGAAAATGGTCCCTGGTTTCCTTGGATAAGCTTTGCAAGCCTAAAAATCATGGGGGTCTTGGGTTGAAAGACCAAAGACCTTATCCAGGGCTCTAGGTGCCAAGATTTGGTGGAAATGGATACAAGGAGGATAAGAAATGTGGAAAACGTGGTGGTCTCACAAGTATGGTTAGAAATACACCCAAGATCCTTTGTCAAACCCTCAGACACTGCCTGATGGATCCTCCATTTGGACTCTGGCTAAAGAGAGTAGACACTTAATTCAGAAGCATGGATTTTGGGAGATACCAAATGGTCATAAGGCCAAATTTTGGGAGGAAGCATGGATGCAACAACCCAAGTTGACCCAACTGGAAATCTCAGGGAAATCCAGGACTTCACCTCTCAAACAGGGGCGGTGCTCGTTAAATATTTATGGGTAGCTTCCAATCTACCTACCAAGTGGAGAGAATAGAAGTCACAAGCTCACCGGCCGGATCGTGACCCATCCCTGCCATGGGATGATATGTCCAACATTCTTCAGCAACGCCTCATATTGTCAAGCTCCGATGGGGCCATCGTTCCAGTGGCATGTTCTTGGTAAAGGAAGCGTACACCATTCTCTCAGCCATAGATGACCCAGAGCAAGACCCTCTCTGGAGAAAAATATGGTATTCAGGTCTATGGCCCAAAGTAGCCTTTTTCTTCTAGTTAATTGGTTAGGGAAAACTCCTTAATTGGGACAGGATTAGGTGAAAAGGTTTTGAAGGCCCACCGCGGTGTCCTCTTTGTATGAAGGAGGAAGATACAACAAATAATCTCCTCAACTTTTTCCCTGTGGCAGAAGAGTTATGGACCTACACAGAACATCTTTTGGGAGCTCAAGACCGATCGATGAATAGCCTAAAATAATTGCTGGAGCTTTAACACTGGAACTTCTTGAATAATCTAATCATCAACAGAGCATGTCACCTTTCTCAAGGTTTTACTTTGTGGAACCTTTGGAAAGCTAGGAACAAGATGGTCTTCCATTCAGAGCCTATAAGGACCAATAAGGTATCTAAAGTGATCAAACACAACATTAAAGAATCCATCTTGGTTGAAATATGGGAGGATGAAGACTAGAAAGTTGATGGTAGGGATTCCTTAATTCTTCAAGCCCAGGAGCATTGTCCAGTTACCTCTTCTTCAGATCTCCCTAGGGTGTGATCGGTGAGAAGATCATCAGTAAACAAGTTTCTTCGGCCCTCTCTAGGATTCTACACACTAAACTTTGACGGTGTCTCCAAGGGAAACCCCAATCTTGCAGGATTAGGCGGCTTGATATGAGATGCAGGGGGAAAGGCAATTAAACTATTTGCAACATCGTGTGGCATCGCTACCAATAAAGTTGTTGAGCTACTAGTTTTGGAGAAGAGCCTCCAATTAGCGATAGAGATGGGTCTAACCAATCTTCAAGTCTTAGGGGATTCCCAACTGGTAATTTCTATCTTACATAAGCTAATCAATGGATCTCCTTTGGAAAAGGTGGTCAAGAGTTGGAGATTGGAATTGATATGTGAAAGAATCAAAGCATGCTTATCCTCCTTGGAATATATAATCACTGAGCATGTCTGAAGGAAAGGGAACCAAGCAGCAAACATGTTAGCTAACTCGGGGAGCAATCATAATGACCAGGAGCTTCTCCTCGACTAGTTGTTCCCTTCCAATTCCCCTCTTTTGGATGAGCTATGCCAAATTGTCATTAGGGAGGAGGATTCCCTGATGGGGGTGGTGGACAACTGTAATCCATTGACGTTCAACACATGATTTATGACATTTGGCATAGGTGGAAGAGGGCAGACAATCTGCCTTCCTATTATGCTGCGGTTAATGTCTCTGCCTCTGTTCGTGTGAAATATCATACCTTGCATGTGCGAGAAGGAATACATGGATTCATTACGCTTGTGTTTAGGTGGTTAGATAGTGTTGATCATGCAACACTTAGAAAGGTATTTGGCTCTTAGTAGGATGTGAGTTGGTCTGTGGTTCTTTTTCTCCAAGTCGTGTGGGTATGGTGGCAGAGCTCCATCCATCGCTCTTCCTGCTACAGGATCATTAAGGTAATAACTCCCTCCTTTCCGTTTTGGGTGAAACCTTCTTTTTTATTTTTTGGACAATGATTCTATTGGTTGGAGAAGTGGCTAGTATTGGGGATAGGTGTTTTAGGCCTAGGTATTTTCTTGAGTAGGCATTCCAGGTGGTGATGTGATGGCTCTCTGTGTGTAGCGGTTGGCTTTGTGGCTAGTGGTACCTGACATTCTGTTGGTGGTGATTTTGATCGGCTTGTGACTTTGGAGCAGGCCATAATCTGGCTCTTTGTAATCTAGCATTATCTAGTTTTTCCTTCTTGGTGCTATTGGTCACAAAATTCTATTTGGAGAAGCTTAGTGGCTCTGGCACTGCTCGAGCTTCTGGGAATCTGAGCGTTTTTCCTCTCCAGTGTGTAGTTGGGCGACTTTCCTTTGGACCTTCCTGGTGAGGGGTTGTTTGGCAGTTCTAGCCAGGGTCCGTATTAGATTAGTGGTGATTTCAGGTGGTGGAGACTGAAGGGGTTGGGTCATTTCACATTTCATGGTTGTGGCGCAGAGGGTTGGGCTTGTGGTGACGGTTGGCTGGGTGGTAGAGTGGGTAGTTGTTGGGGGCGTGGCGCAAGGGATGACTGGGTGGTCGTTGGTGTTGGTCTGGGCTTGTTTTGGGACTCTGGTTTTAGCTAGGCTTCTAAGATGAAGTCGCTTCCCCGATCCTCGCATGCTCATGTGGTGATGAAGCTGGAATTAGACCATATAAACGAGGTGACACCTGAGTTGGATGGTGCCTGGGGTGGCGGTGTGGGAGTTTGTGTTGTTTTCTATAGTCATACTACCAAAATTAAGCAAGGCAAATCTCGTGGAGGCTGTGGATTTGGCAGCGAGAGAAGACTGGTAACCGATCCTATGGATGGTAGAGGTTGCAGGGTCTTGGCATAGGGTGACGGTGGAGTATATAGTAGGAGTAGGGGCACAGGCCGTGGACGAGGCCTATGCGCTCAAGGGTAGGGTGGCAGTTCGAAGCGTGGGATCAGCTGGACGTGCAGCTGCTGGTCACAATATGAGTAATTTGGCGCAATAGGAGATGTTCCAATCTATCATGGACACAATGGAATCTCATGACGGGTTCCAGAGGGAAGAACACAAGGCCGTTATGGCCAAGTTGGAGCAACTCCATTACTTTCAATGCCACATTCATGAACAAATTGTGGTTGTTTGGTGTGAACAAAATATTATGACAGAGAAGCTGGAAACCTGGCTTTCTCACTTTGAGCAACATGCCCATTGTCAATATCGCCCACCTCCTCCTCCAGGAATGGGGCCAGACAATCCTGCTTCTATCACTTTCGATGGTTAATTATCATAACTGGTGTCTTGTTAGTTCTTTTTATTTTTTGGCGTGTAAGGCCTATAAGGTTGTGGATCTCTCAATTGAGTATTTTTCTTTTTCTCTATAGCATGGTAATAACATTGGTCAAGAAACTTGGTCAGGGTGAGGCCACATGCATTTTGACATCTTTGTACATACTTTTTGAGTAATGAAAAATTTTCGACTTAACAAAAAACAAAAGGTTAATAGTGTAGTAAACTAAGTACATCACACAACCAATGAGTATAAATATGTTTTTTAGAATGTGTCGAGTAGGAAATTATATATTTTTGATTACCTATTAATTGAATCATTTGTCTTTATTAATTTAATTATACTAATCTTATTTACAATTATTTTTTACTATTTTTTAAATTAATATTTTGTTAATAATTAACAAAATATTAACAGAGAGCCAACAAGCTAGCAAGTGGATCCAACCAATCAGTCTACCTGCCCAAGCTACCAATATGACACATATTGATATGACATTTCCATTAATTAATTAATTTGAGATAAATCTTAACCCTGAATACTATTATGAATATTCCAACATATTCCATGGAGGTTAAATATCTACCGTTCACCTAATAATTACTAAATTAAATTAAAATTCTAAAAAACTTATTCTAAAATTAATTTTATATGAATTATTTTTAGTAATAATTTTGATAAGAATAAGTAAGATAATTAATATTTGATTTTTTTTCATGCTTTCATTAATTTTACATAATTTGATTATAAATTTTATTATAAATAAATAAATAATAAAACATTTAATAAATTCAATATTATTGATTTGAGGCTTTTGCGATCTGTATTTTGTGTGGTGTTATCTTCCGAAGTCATTGCATTCATGTTTTTGGAATTGATGTTTCGAACCAACCTCTGTGTTGTGTGGTGTTATCTTCCAGAGTCATTGCATTCATGTTTTTGGAATCGATGTTTCGAACCAACCTCTGTGCTTCATCATCAAGATTAGATCCATGAGTGAGTAAGTTAGAACTCAATAGGGAGGTGAGATCTAACTTCTTCTTTGCAATCAATGATCTGAACCGTTCTAATGTACGAACTTATTGTAATTTCTTGCTCTCGTACAGGTTGACATTTATTGATTTGAGGCTTCTGCAATCTATATTTTGTGTGGTGTTATCTTCTAGAGTCATCACATTCATGTTTTTGGAATCAATGTTTCGAACGAACGTCTGTGGTTCATCATCAGGATTAGATCCATGAGTGAATAAGTCAGAACTCAATAGGGAGGTGAGATTTGACTTCTTCTTTGCAATCAATGATCTAAATCGTTCTAATGTACAAACTTCTTGTAATTTCTCCCTCCCATACAGGTTGAAAATTATTGATTTGAGGCTTCTGCGATCTATATTTTGTGTGGTGTTACCTTCCGAAGTCATTGCATTCATGTTTTTGGAATCAACGTTTCAAACCAACCTCTGTGGTTCATCATCAAGATTAGATCCATGAGTGAATAAAATTCAATATTTATACAAATTCATAAATAGACATTCAATAAATTCAAACCCAATATTTGATGTTTATCTCGGTATTACAAATATTTATATATATTGAATAACATAACATAAAAGTAAGGATGAGAAATTTGTTTACTCATATATATGTGAAGTGACTTTCCCACATAAGTCCTAAAAAAACATGAACATACTAAAATATATTATTATGATTCACCATTACACTTATGGAATCAAAATGGTTGAGATGAGATGGTCTTCTTAAGTGTTTAAACTATGATTTACCATTATACTTCTGGAATCAAGATGGTTGAGATGAGGTGGTCTCCTCAAATTGTTTAGATTATGATTCACCATTATACTTATGGAATCAAGATGGTTGAGTTGAGATGGTCTCCTCAAGTGTTTTTTTTGTGATATAGTTTTTTTTAGGACTAATTTGATATTAACAATATAGTTTACATAAAGCAGAAGTTATATGTCACTACTTTTGACAATTGGTGTCTTTAATTTCAGTGTCTAAACACTTTGAAGAAAATTTACCTTTTCCACTAGTTAGTCACACTTACTCTACCATATGGATGTGCTATTTGGGGATATACTTTTTAACAAGAAATGAAAGCTAGATAGAATGGGGGGGGGGGGGGGGGGGGGGGGGGCGCATGTCTATATGTCATCCAAATAGATGCATGCTAAGAAATTAGTGCCTTGAGCTATTATTCTTGCAAAAAATTGTTAAAGGCTACCCCACACATTGCTTCAATGTTCTTCCATGTGGTAAAAATAGATTTCCTTATTTGTTAATATTATCACTTTGATTCTTTGTGTTTTCAAAAAAATCGTTATCACTTTGATTCTTAGTTGTTTCAAAGAAATTGTTATCACTTTGATACCATCAATAAATCTTTTGAGTTCTTAGTTGTCTGGACGCAGTCATTCCAAATAATAGAGAGGCTCCAATGAATAATTAACTCCTAAATTATATGCCATAGGTATCCACATCTAGCAATTTGTAGATAGTGGGGTTGATTCTTGTGTATTCTAAAGCCTCTTCAATCCTCCCTTGATCTATTGACATGACAAGCCACCTTGAGAGAAAACAAGAGTGTTCGAGTGATGAATTTCAAGGTCTGCCTTTAATCCATATAGTTGGAGTCTAAAGAACCATGGTCAACACTCTAACACTATCTAACGCTAGATAGTTTATATCTTAACTTTAATTACTTTGAAATCTAAGAGTTCTTATTAATATATAGTTTATATCTTCTCTTTAATTGCCTTGAAATCTAAAAATCTTTTTGACACAAGTCAAAATTTGTTCTTACCACTATTGCATTAAGATTAATAAGATTAATAATAAAAACATAATCACTTATCAAATTCATTCTTTACCTCCTATAATTAAAAAGTATATTGTATTTTAATACAATTATATTTACAAACTTAAAAGATAATTTTTTATACTTTTCCGAAAACTCATAAAATCTGTAAAAGTTATTAGAAACGTATATTGTTTCATTCCAATATTATAGTTTAAAAAAAAAAAAATATTATAGTTTAAATGTTTAGGTATTAAAGTTCGAAAAGAGGATAGTAAAACTTTGATCCACAAATAAAATTATACACATTCCAGTTTTCTCATGTCAGGTTTACTTGAATTAAATGATTTCCACGGAACTTAGTAGTGTAATGAACCATCCATTATTTTTTTTTATACGGGTTCAGTCGCTACGTCCAGGGTTACAGTGAGCGGACGCCACCCGAAGGGCATTAACACCTCTCAGCTTATTTACTGACCTGACCTGAAGGGCATCAATGCCTCTCAGCCTATTTACTGACCTGACCCGGAAAGCTTTCAAGATTCGACCCTGTAACCTCTTATTGACGAGGCACTTGATTTGACCCATTGAGCTAACTCTTCTAGCTAAAACCATCCACTATTATTTAATCTATATTCAAATTTTTTTGCCAGCTGCTTCTGCTGTTATGGTTCAGTTCAGTTAATCTACATTTTATTGTAATCCCCACAAAAATGCAAAAATAGATCCATGCATATACTTCATCAAAGCATGAGACTACATGGAGATTCTTAAAAATTGCAACACGATGAAAGTTTATCAGCATGTGCCAGACCTGTAACCCTCGTTACAACAGACTGGACGGATCACATAAGATTGCTCATTAGTAAAATGGACAGTTGGATCTCATTTCACAAGATTCTAACGCTGGACCAGCAACTCTGTCTCTCGCGGCCGATCCCGATCCGAGTATTGTTCCTCCCGTATTTCGACCTCTGCTGAAGGAAACACTAACAACTGCTCATTCTGGGGATAGCGCTTGGTGGAAATTTTTTTGGCGGTTCTCTCATCTAACAGCACTTCTCACATTAATGTGCCCTCTCTAACATCCCAGATCTATTAAGCCTCTCATATCTCAGGCCTGTGGCCCTGATACCAAATCAGATTTCATAAATCTCTCTTTAAGAAAGTATTTTTGGGTTATCTTATATTGTTTCTGTTTTTCTAATTACAACTCCCTCTGTACTTTTAAAGATTATGACATCAAAATGCTTAACACTTTTCTTTACTAAGATATTCAACTTATATGGTTTATGTGGTATGATTGGTTATGATTGTGTTTGGGGTAGGTGGGAAAGTTGTTTTTGATTGAGTGGGTTATTAAAAAAGTTAATGGTCTAAGACTCAGAAGTATCTGGGAGCAGTGAAGAGCAGTGAAAACTACTATCAGTCAGTAATTTAAGGTGGCTTGGTTTTCCTTAAATAACAAATAACATTGGCCGATAATAATGAGTAATAATTCATTACTGATTTGACCGCTGAAACATGATAGATTTTCTTAGCTGAATCATGATAGATTTTCTCAGTATGAAAAAAAACTACTATGAGCCATCACTCTTCTCAGGTATCTCGCAAGGGAAAACCTGCCTATTAAAGAACTATAAGCCAGTAATTCAAAGTGGTCTGGCTTTGTTTGAATAATAATAAAAAGTCAACTGTATTGACAGATAATAATGAACCGTCAACTGCATTGACAATTGACAGATAACGGCCAGTAATAACTATCCTCTCTGCTAGTGCTACCAGATTGATTTTCCCCCTGTGAAAACAAAAACAATATAAAGAGCCATTACTCTTCTCACAAGTGGAACCAAGCAACTTGCAAAAAGAATAATGTTCATTCACACAATGGATGTTTAGGAGATGTGTTATTTTGCAACTGGTACATGACATAAAGTTGACACTGACATTTCTTGTGATTACAATCATGTCTGTTGCTCATCATTATTTTCCATGGTAAGCATTCTCGTGCGTTCCCTACAAGAGTCTGTCGTATACAATACACAAAACTTTTATCCCATATCATTCAAACATTGAAGTTTTTAAAAGGAAAAATTGAGGGACCTGATTGCGTTCTGCGAACCAGTATTGTTTAGTTGCATCCAGAGTTTATTGCATTTTAAGTATCTACTAGCGCCTACGGTTGTCCATTGCAATTTCTACCACATGATGGTATTGCTGTTTATCTGCTCTGCATTTCAAACAACGAATACACGCAGTAACCTTTGAAACAGCAGTGATTGAAATTGAGATGTAGCGAATTTTTCAAATTTTTTGAATGACCTTTCTTACAATTGATGGATGGAGTGTTGAACCGTCGACCAGCGTTCCATTCCCACCCCCAATGTTACAGGCAAAAAGCATCACGTAGTAAAATAAGTAACCCTAAGACCAGGCATTTAAGCAGAAGGCCGTCTTTATCAATGTAGCCGTCTAGGGGTGGCTGTACAAACACTCCCAACAGGAAAAGAAAAGAAACCATAGATATCATAACATGCACAAAAACAGAATCAACCCAAATTCCGATCTGCAAACTAACCCTAATTTGGAAGAAGAAGGAAAAACAGGGAAAAAAGAAAAGAAGAGAAAGAGAAGAGAAAATCTTTGTTAAACGGCTCTGTTTCCTCTAAAAATCGAACATTTGTTCCCAGTTAACCTCTTTCTCAGGCCGCTTGCTTTCACAGCACAGCGACGAAAATGGGTCCGCCATGGAAGCTGATTGGGCTTGTATAGTAAATCAGCTTGATGCATACTCCTGTTGATTAATCTCTGTGCAATGTGGCTCTCTGTCTGTTGAAGCTTTGTGTATCCCTTTCGCCATGGAATGATGCTGGCGTTCTTCATCATCAATTCGATTCGCAAAATGCCCAGACAATATTTCGAATCAAAACCCTGAAAGTGTTATTGTTGCTGAAGACCTTTGGACTTCATATATAAAAAACTCGAAACCCGGCTAGTCAAAGATTGATAAATAATTATTATGTAATGTAAGGGCGACGTGGAAAGTTATACAGGTGACCATTTACTTAAAGGTTGACTAGGAAAGTAAGCTTGACCGTTAGACATAATTAATGTGAAATTTGAGTACCAAAATATTATTTTAAAACTAACCACATTATTAAAACCATGTTTTTTTTTTTAATTGTTATATTTTAAGGTTAATAGTGCAGTAAACTAAGTAAACAAGTAATTAGTATAGTTTTTTTTTCCTTTTTAAAAGAATGTTGGAGTATGAAATGAATATTTTTGACCGAATAATTCGTTTTTATTAATCTAATTTAACCAATTTAATTTAACCGAATAATTCGTTTTTTTTTTAAGTCATTAAAATATTATAATTTATTATTCTAAATTTTTTAAAGTTTTGACAAAAAGTTCTTTAATATTTTTTAAATTAATATTTTGTTAATATTAATTAACAAAAGATCTCACTGATCAGTACCTGTCAAGGCTATCAATATGACACATGTTAATATGATATTTTCTTTAATTAATTAATTTGAGATAAATTAATTAAAAAAAGATAACTAACTTGGAGATAAATCTTAACCCTAAATATTCAAGTATATTCCATGGTAATTGAAATCTCTACCATTCATCTAATAAAAGATAACTAACTTGGGGATAAATCTTAACCCTAAATATTCAAGTATATTCCATGGTAATTGAAATCTCTACCATTCATCTAATAATTACTGATAATAAAATCAAAATTCTAAGAACTTATTTTAAAATTAATTTTATTACAATAAATTTTTTAGTAATAATTTTGATAATAAATAAGTAATATGATGATACATGATTAAATATCTCAATCTGGATTAATTTTACATAATTTTAATATATATTATTTATTATAAATAAATTAAATAATAAATCTTTAATATTTATACAAATTTTTAAAATAGACATTCAATAATTTCAAGTCCAATATTTCACATTTATCCTTGTATTACAAATACTTATATATATTGCATAACATAGCATAAAAATAAGGATGATAAATTTGTTTAAATGAAGATACTAAAATATATTATTATGATTCACCATTAAACTTGTGGAATCAAGATGATTGAGATGAGATGGTCTCTTTAATTCAAAAAAACATGAAAATACTAAAATAGATTATTATGATTCACTATTACATTTATGGAATCAAGATGGTTGAATATGAATATGGTATTTAGGTCTATGGCCTAAAGTAGCCTTCTTCCTCTAGTTAATTGGTCAGGGAAAACTCCTTAATTGAGATAGGCGAAAAGGTTTTGGAGGCCCATCGCGGTGTCCTCTTTGTATGAAGGAGGGAGAGACAACAAATAATCTCCTCAACTTTTTCTCGGTGGCGGAAGAGTTATGGACCTACACAGAACATCTTTTTGGAGCTCAAGACCAATCGATGAATAGCCTAAAAGAATCGATGGAGCTTTAGCGTTGGAACTCCTTGAATAATCTAATCATCAACAGAGCATGGCACCTTTCTCAAGGTTTTACTTTGTGGAACCTTTGGAAAGCTAGGAATAAGATGGTCTTCCACTCAGAGCCTATAAGGACTAATAAGGTATTTGAAGCGATCAAACACAACATTAAAGAATCCATCTTGGTTGAAAGATGGGAGGATGAAGACTAGAAAGTTGATGGTAGGGATTCCTTAATTCTTCAAGCCCATGAGCTTTGTCCAGCTACCTCTTCTTTAGATCTCCCTAGGGTGTGATCAGTGAGAAGTTCATTAGTAGACAAGTTTCTTTGGCCCCCTTCAGGATTCTACACACTGAACTTTGACGGTGCCTCTAAGGGAAACCCCAATCCTGCAAGATTAGGCGGCCTGATACGAGATGCAGGGGGGAAGGCAATTAAGCTATTGGCAGCATCGTGTGGCATCGCTACCAATAATGTTGTTGAGCTACTAGCTTTGGAGAAGAGCCTCCAATTAGCGATATAGATGGGTCTAACCAATCTTCAAGTCTTAGGGGATTCCCAACTGGTAATTTCTATCTTACATAAGCTAATCAATGGATTTCCTTTGGAAAAGGTGGTCAAGAGTTGGAGACTCGAATTCATATGTGAAAGAATCAAAGCATGCTTATCCTCCTTGGAATATATAATCACTGAGCATGTCTGAAGGGAAGGGAACCAAGCAGAAAACATGTTAGCTAACTCGGGGAGCGATCATAATGACTAGGAGCTTCTCCTCAACTGGTTGTTCCCTTCCAATTCCCCTCTTCTAGATGAGCTATGCCAAATTGTCATTAGGGAGGAGGATTCCCCGATGGGGGTGGTAGAAAACTGTAATCCATTGATGTTCAACACATGATTTATGACATTTGGAATGGGTGGAGGAGGGCAGACAATCTGCCTTCCTATTATGCTGCAGCTAATGTCTCTGCTCTGTTCGTGTGAAATATCATACCTTGCATGTGCGAGAAGGAATACAGGGATTCACTGCGCTTGTGTTTAGGTGGTTATATAGTGTCGATCATGCAACACTCAGAAAGGTATTTAGCTCTTAGTAAGATGTGAACTGGTCTGTGGTTCTTTTTCTCCGGGTCGTGTGGGTATGGTGGCAGAGCTCCATCCATCGCTCTTCCTGCTGCGGGATCATTAAGGTAATAACTCCCTCCTTTCCGTTTTGGGTGAAACCTTCTTTTTTATTTTTTCGATAATGATTTTGTTGGTTGGAGAAGTGGCTAATATTGGGATAGGTGTTTAGGCCTGGGCATTTTCTTGAGTACGCATTCAAGGGGTGATGTGATGGCTCTGTGTGTGTAGCGATTGGCTTTGTGACTAGTGGTATCTGACGTTTTGTTGGTGGTGATTTTGATCGGCTTGTGGCTTTGGAGCAAGCCATAATCTGGCTCTCTGTAACCTGACATTGTCTGGTTTTTCCTTCTTGGTGCTATTGGTCACAAAATTCTATTTGGAGAAGCTTAGTGGCTCTGGCGTTGCTTGAGCTTCTAGGAATCTAAGTGTTTTTCCTCTCTAGTTTGTAGTTGGGCGACTTTCCTTTGGACCCTCCTGGTGAGGGGTTGTTTGGCAGTTTTAGCCAGGGTCCGTATTAGATTAGTGGTGATTTCAGGCGGTGGAGATTGAAGGCGTTGGGTCATTTCACATTTCATGGTTGTGGCGTGGAGGGTTGGGCTTGTGGTGATGGTCGACTGGGTGGTAGAGTGGGTAGTTGTTGGGGGCGTGGTGCAAGGGATGACTGGGTGGTCATTGGTGTTGGTCTGGGCTCGTTTTGGGACTCTGGTTTCGGCTAGGCTTCTAAGATGAAGTCACTTCCCCAATCCTCACATACTCATGTGGTGATGAAGCTGGAATTGGACCATCTAAACGAGGTGACACCTGAGTTGGATGTTGCATGGGGTGGCGGTGTCGGAGTTGGTGTTGTTTTCTATAGTCATACTACCAAAATTAAGCAAGGCAAATCTCGTGGGGGCTATGGAGTTGGCAGCGAGAGAAGACTGGTAACCGGTGCTATGGACGGTAGAGGTTGCAGGGTCTTGGCACAGGGCGACGGTGGAGTATGTAGTAGGAGTAGGGGCACAGGCCGTGGATGAGGCCTATGCGCTCAAGGGCAGGGTGGCAGTTCGAAGCGTGGGATCAGCTGGACGTGCAGTTGGTGGTCACAACATGAGTACTTTGGCGCAATAGGAGATGTTCCAATCTATCATGGACACGTTGGAATCATAATGGGTTCCAGAGGGAAGAACACAAGGCTGTTATGACCAAGCTAAAGCAACTCCATTACTTTCAATGCCACATTCATGAACGAATTGTGGTTGTTTGGCGTGAACAAAATATTATGACAAAGAAGATGGAAACCTGGCTTTCTCACTTTGAGCAACATGCCCACTTTCAATATCGCCCACCTTCTCCTCCAGGAATGGGGCCAGACAATCCTGCTTCTATCACTTCTGATGGTTGATTATCGTAACTGGTGTCTTGTTAGTTCTTTTTATTTTTTGGTGTGTACAGCCTATAAGGTTGTGGATCTCTCAATTGAGTATTTTTCTTTTTCTCTGTAGCATGGTAATAACATTGGTCAACAAACTTGGTCAAGGTGAGGCCACATGCATTTTGACATCTTTGTACATACTTTTTGAGTAATGAAAAATTTTTGACTTACAAAAAAAAAGGTTAATAGTGTAGTAAACTAAGTACATCACACAACCAATGAGTATAAATATGTTTTTTAGAATGTGTCAAGTAGGAAATTATATATTTTTGATTACCTATTAATTGAATCATTTGTCTTTATTAATTTAATTATACTAATCTTATTTACTAATTATTACAATTTAATGAGTATTATAATCCATTATTCCTAAATATTTTTCAAAAAAAAAATCTTTAATATTTTACTATTTTTTTAATTAATATTTTGTTAATAATTAACAAAATATTAACAGAGCCAACAAGCTGGCAAGTGGATCCAACCAATCGGTCTACTCGCCCGAGCTACTAATATGACACATGTTGATATGACATTTCCTTTAATTAATTAATTTGAGATAAATCTTAAACCTGAATACTATTATGAATATTCCAACATATTCCATGGAGGTTAAATCTCTACCGTTCACCTAATAATTACTGATAATCAAATTAAAATTCTAAAAAACTTATTCTAAAATTAATTTATGATGAATTATTTTTTTAGTAATAATTTTGATAAGAAAATAAAGTAACATAATTAATATTATGATTTTTTTTCATATCTTCATTAATTTTACATAATTTTGATATAACTTTCTTATAATATATTAAATTAAAAACATTTAATAAATTCAATATTATTGATTTGAGGCTTTTGCAATCTATATTTTGTGTGGTGTTATCTTTCGGAGTCATTGCATTCATGTTTTTGGAATCTACGTTTCGAACAACCTCTGTGCTTCATCATCAGGATTAGATCCATGAGTGAGTAAGTCAGAACTCAATAGGGAGGTGAGATCTAACTTCTTCTTTGCAATCAATGATCTGAATCATTCTAATGTACGAACTTCTTGTAATTTCTCACTCCCGTACAGGTTGACAATTATTGATTTGAGGCTTCTGCAATCTATATTTTGTGTGGTGTTATCTTCCGGAGTCATCACATTCATGTTTTTGGAATCAATTTTTCGAACCAATCTCTGTGGTTCATCATCATTAGGATTTCGCCAACAGATCAAAGGTCTAGGTATATGCTGCAACTGAGGGAAGTTCTGGAATTCTCCATGAAGTTTAGGGTTTAGGGAACCCCCAAGGTTTAAAGCTCTGGTAGCTTCACAGAAGTCTAGCTTTAACACTAGGGGGGCCCTCTTGAGGTCGGAATGAACAGGAACTCGCGCATAAACCTGCTGAAGAAGAGCAGACCTTTGATCCCAGTGAACTTTGGCGAAGCAAGCCTGAAGAAAATCAGGAGGATACCCCCTGGACCGAAGCCTGAAGTAGAAAGATCTTTGTAGCTCCAAAAAACCTGTTTCACTACTTTCTCGAAGAAGATAACGCTATAACTCATTCACCACAAAGACGACCTTTTGATGTTGAGGGTGCTCAGAAGAAAATGGAATGTATTGATAAGCATTTTGCGGCTTTTGAAAGCACCTGGTGGAGAGTTTATCGCAGGAATCAAATTCTGGACCTTTAAACAGAATGAGGTCCAAAAAGTTGATATTGGTGGAAGAGATGCAGTAGGTAATACGGATGTGCTTAGGATAGATAAGCTGATAGCAATCCAGAAATTGGAGCAATCTCTCTTTCGTGCTAGTCCATATCAAGTAGCCGTCATCGATGAAGCATTTAAACAGTTCGATTTCAGGTGAAGGCATTCTTTTAAAAACCTCCTACTCAAGATGACAAAGAAAGAGGCAAGCATAGACAACAACAAAGTTGTTGCCCATGGTAGTCCCCCTCACTTGTCGGTAAAAACAACCATTGAACTGAAGAAAATGCCAAGAAAGGACAAGATTGGCTGCAGAGACCAGGAAACCAATATCCCGAGAGGAGAAAGATTCAACAGAGCTATGATGCAGCACTTCCCTCAAGGCATGCAAGCCTTGTTGAGTGGGAATGCTTGCATACAGTGATTCTATATCAAAGGTTACAAGGAGAGAGTCAACAGGAAAGGATTTGGAATCAACAACTTGAAGCCAGAGATAGAATCAAGCAGATGAGAAGGATGTGCAAGTAAGGTACTAAGCATCTTATGATGAAGAAACTTAGAAAGAGGTTCAAGCATGAACCCTTTGTAGGAACAGATAGTCCTTCCTACAGGAGGGTTTTTGTGAATCTTCCAAAGAAAATAGAGCCTACAAGCTCTAGCTTTATGGATTTTGACTCGCTGAATATATTCCCACTGCTGAATTGTAAGGAGATTGTTGAATCTGTCTTGAAACTGACAAAGCTTTCTCTTTATGGCGGTCCAAGGAACTACAGAATATGGCCTGTATACATAAGGATCAGATAGTTGCCTAAGAGCTTCTGCAACATATCTGTCTTTATCTAGAACCACAATCCCCAAATTTTTGTCCGCTGGCTTGATGACAATAGGGAGTCGGCGAAGGCTCCTTAGAGCAAGCAATTAGGACATGGGGAAGCGGGGTTTGTGGGAAAAATCAACAAAGACAATCTGATTGTGCAGAAAGGTAAGACCAATATGAAGAGCATGATTTAGATCACGATCACGAATAGGGAGTTCCCAAGAGGAGTTAGGCAATCTAAAAGGATTGTAGACATCATCTATAGAAGGACCGAAAAATCTCCTGAGACGGCAGAGTCTGGAAAAATAGGCATATTCATTAAGAATATTATCTACAAACATGGGAGGTGGTTTGGGAATAAATTTGTGCCCTAAGCCCAAAAGCTTTTCTTGGCTGAAGGAGACAGAGGAAAGATTATGGATAGCTAAGTTGCTAATCCTACTATCTAACCTGGATGGAGTCATTTTTCCAAGCAGATAAGAAAGATCAGCAAAAGGGCTAATCTATAAAAGTACAGAGGATCTCATTTCACAAGATTCCAACGCTGGACCAACAACTTTGTCTCTCGCGGTCGATCCCGATCCGGGTATTGTTCCTCCCGTATTTCAACCTCTGCTGAAGGAAACACTAACAATTGCTCATTTTGGGGATAGCGCTTTGTGAAATTTTTTTTGGCGGTTCTCTCATCTAACAGCACTTCTCACATTAATGTGCCCTCTCTAACATCCCAGATCTATTGAGCCTCTCATATCTCAGGCCTGTGGCCCTGATACCAAATCAGATTTCATAAATCTCTCTTTAAGAAAGTATTTTCGGGTTATCTTATATTGTTTCTGTTTTTCTAATTACAACTCCCTCTGTACTTTTATAGATTATGACATCAAAATGCTTAACACTTTTATTTAGTAAGATATTCAACTTATATGGTTTATATGGTATGATTGGTTATGATTGTGTTTGGAGTAGGTGGGAAAGTTGTTTTTGATTGAGTGGGTTGTTAAAAGAGTTAATGGTCTAAGATTCAGAAGTATCTGGGAGCAGTGAAAACCTGTTTCTTTAGGGACTATCAGTCAGTAATTTAAGGTGCCATGGTTTTCCTTAAATAACAAATGACATTGGCAGATAATGGTGAATAATAACTCACTACTGATTTGACTGCTGAATCATGATAGATTTTCTCAGTAAAAAAGAAAACTACTAAAAGCCATCACTCTTCTTAGGTATCTGGCAAGGGAAAACTTGCCTCTTAAAAAACTATAAGCCATTAATTCAAAGTGATCTGGCTTTTTTTGAATAATAATAAAAAGTCAACTGTATTGACAGATAATAATGAAGCGTCAACTGCATTGACAAATAACAGATAACGGCGAGTAATAACTATCCTCTCTGCTAGTGCTACCAGATTGATTTTCCTACTGTGAAAACAAAAACAATATAAAGAGCCATTACTCTTCTCACAAGTGGAACCAAGCAACTTGCAAAAAGAATAATGTTCATTCACACAATGGATGTTTAGGAGATGTGTTATTTTGCAACTGGTACATGACATAAAGTTGACACTGACATTTCTTGTGATTACAATCATTATTTTCCATGGTAATCATTCTCGTGCGTTCCCTACAAGAGTCTGTCGTATACAATACACAAAACTTTTATCCCATATCATTCAAACATTGAAGTTTATAAAAGGAAAAATTGAGGGACCTGATTGCGGTTTGCGAACCAGTATTATTTAGTTGCATCCAGAGCTTATTGCATTTTAAATATCTACTAGCGCCTACGGTTGCCCATTGCAATTTCTACCACATGATGGTATTGCTGTTTATCTGCTCTGCATTTCAAACAACGAATATACGCAGTAACATTTGAAACAGCAGTGATTGAAATTGAGATGTAGCGAATTTTTCTAATTATTTGAATGACCTTTCTTACAATGGATGGATGGAGTGTTGAACCGTCGACCAGGGTTCCATTCCCACCCCCAATGTTACAGGGAAATAATAAAATAAGTAACCCTAAGACCAGGCATTTCAGCAGAAGGCCGTCTTTATCAATGTAGCCGTCGAGGTGTGGCTGTACAAACACTCCCAACAGGAAAAGAAAAGAAACCATAGATATCATAACATGCACAAAAAACAGAATCAACCCAAATTCCTGTTGGATATTTTTTCGTTTGTTTGCAATGGGAAAATATCAAAACCACAAAAATAAAAACACGGAGGCAATGCTCTGTTTCCTTTGCTCCAGGATCTTTTTGCACTGAGGAGTCTTTTAAAATAAATACACAGGACAGAGTATTCCACCACCATAAAATGATTTCTATTCATTAAACAAAAAAATTACATATTCATCCTCTTTTACTCAGAGGGATTCACCAAAACATTTTCACAAAACTTACTCTGCCTCCTATGAAATTTTACACCACTGTGTGTAAATATTTCATTTACATTCACTGCTGTGTGAAAACAAAATTACAGAGTTTTACACATTTACCTTTTTCACCTGTGTGAAACAATTCATGGATTTCAACAAAACTATCCACTGGTTTTCTTCATTTACTTTTTCTCCTTCTCCTGCACTGCTGTGCAATTTTTACTTCTTACATTACAAACCAAAAACTTTACCCTGCTGCATTTTCACCATGGTCTTCATTTGCTCATCTGTTCTATTTTTTTCTTACACACTGCTTTGTGTCTTCATTGCGTATTCAGAAAAATGACCCACACAAAAATTACATGACAATACAAGAAAATTACCCGCACTTCTGTGCTTTCTTCCCCTCTCCTTTTTCCCGCTGCAGGGGTCACGCTTTTTTTTCATATGCTATTACATAACACGCGCACACTCCAATCCCATGTGCTTTTTACATAACTAAAAAAATGGGGGTCAACATTTTTTTTTTTTTAAAACATATATTAAAAAAAAATAAAACTTACCCATACTCCTATTTAATTCGCCGTAAGAAATATTAAAAGAACATTACCAAACATATGACATTGTATTAATCTTAAGGTATGGGATGGTCCACGGTTCATTAATTTTGACAGGCCTCCGTATGTACTTTGTACAGTGTAAACGGCGGAGACCTTTCCTGGAGATCGAACGGCGGAGAGGATGCACTTCAATCGGACGCATATCGGACAGGGGTAGAAGACCGAAAGTTACCTTCCGATGGATGTCAGTGGGTGACGTCACGGCGATCCACATGTCAGCACCAAAACGCATCGGAGCTCGTTGTCCGGAAACAGCTTTAAGTCGAAAGGTGGTGCGATGAGTTACCGCCAGTTTTAGGTTTGATGTGGTGGTTTCGGGGTGCATTAAATGCTGGATCGCGCGGTTGAAATTATATATTTTCAACACTCCCCTTTAATTTCAACTGCTGGGCATTCAGTCATACCCAGACACTTCCTCAAAAATTCAAAGCTTTTCTGATCCAGTGGCTTTGTCAAGATGTCTGCAACCCGTTCTTGAGTCCTGCAATATTCTAGGACAATTTCTCCATTGTTCACCAATTCTCTGATGTAGTAAAACCTTGTATCAATGTGTTTCGTTCTCTTATGAAACACTGAATTCTTTGACAATGCAATAGCTGAGCTATTGTCACAAAAAATCACTGTCGCTTTTGCCTGCTCTTGGCCTAAGCTCCTCAACATTCTTCTCATCCACACTGCCTGGCATGCTGCTGCTGTCGCTGCCACATATTCAGCCTCTGCTGTAGACAATGCTACAATGGACTGCTTCTTAGAAGCCCATGAAATGGCTCCTGAACCCATATGGAAAACATAACCGGAAGTGCTCTTCCGATCATCAACACTTCCAGCCCAATCACTATCAGTGTATCCAACCAAATCTGAATGTTCTGAAACATTATATAAAATTCCAAACATTTTGGTACCTTTGACATACCTCAAAATTCTTTTTGCTGCCTGCCAATGTGCCTCCTTTGGCCTCTCCATGAATCTGGAAATTAAACTAACAGCATACATAATATCAGGCCTAGTTGCTGTTAAGTACATAAGGCTGCCTACAATACTCTTGTACAAACTAGGATCAAAATCCTTGTTGTTGTCCTCTCTGCTGAGTTTTAATCCCATTACTGTGGGAGCGATCGCTGCCTTACATTCTTGCATGTTAAATATGCTCAATACTTGATTTACATATCTTGCGTGTGAGATAAAAATTCCTTTTTCATTTTGATCTACTTCTATGCCTAAGAAGTATCTCAAGAAACCCATGTCAGTCATTTCAAATTCTTCTTTCATGACTGATTTAAAATTCTTAATGAGCTGATCATCATTACCTGTGAAAATAACATCATCAACATACAAGACAAAAATTAAAATTTTACCATCTTTTTCTTTGATGTAGACGGTGGGTTCTCCTTCACACTTGTCGAATTCATTATCCAATAGATATGAATCTATTCTGCTGTACCATGCTCTTGGCGCTTGCTTCAGCCCATAAAGAGCTTTTTTCAATTTGCACACTTTGTGCTCTTCACCTTTCTTCTCATAGCCTAGAGGCTGTTCAACATATACCTCTTCCTTTAACACTCCATTTAGGAATGTTGACTTCACGTCCATTTGGTAGACTTTCCATTTTTTTTATGCTGCTATGGACAGCACTGCTCTCACGGTTTCCATTCTTGCAACTGGTGCAAAAGTATCCTCATAATCTCTCCCATACTGTTGCTTGTACCCTTTGACAACCAGCCTTGTCTTGTGCCTTTCTATCTTGCTTTCAGCATTGCTTTTGGTCTTGTAAACCCATTTCACTCCAATGACTTCTTTACCTTTTGGTAGCTCAACCAAATCCCATGTTTTGTTTCTTTCTATGGCATTCATCTCCTCATCCATAGCTTCTATCCATTTCTTATCTTTAATTGCATCCTCGAAATGAATAGGATCATCAACATGACAAAAAAAGGCAAATAAGGAATTCATTCCTTCATCATAAATATCACTGAGATTTCTAAACTTCTTACCTCTTTCACTTGGTGTGCAAGTGCTTGAAGAGGCACTTGAATTTCCTCCTTGTGGTGTGCTTGGAGAAGCACTCTCATTTATCCTCAATGGTGTCCCTTGCTGTCCTTGTGTTGGCGCTGCTGTTTGGGGATGCATTTCAGCCACCTCCTCATCATCTTCATCATGAGACAAACAGTTTTTAACATTCACTGTTTTCTCTATGCTTCCATCCCAAGCTTCTTCCTTAATGAACTGAATATCTCTGCTAATAAAAAACTTCTTGGTAGATGGGATATACAACCTGTAGGCTTTGGATTCCTCACTGTATCCAATGAAGATACATTTCTTCCCTTTGCTGTCCAACTTCCTCCTTAGTTGATCTGGAATGTGTGCATAGGCCACACATCCAAAAACTCTCATGTGGGTGACTCCTTGCTTTCTCCCACTCCATGCTTCTTCCGGCACTCTATTCAGCACTGCTTTTGTAGGGCACCTGTTCAGAATATATGCTGCACAATTTACAGCTTCAGCCCAATAGTCATTTGGCAAATGCTTTGCCTTCAACATGCTTCTCGCCATATCCATGATGGTCCTGTTCTTCTTTTCAGCAACTCCATTTTGCTGTGGGGTGTACCTTGTGGTAAATTGTTTGTGAATTCCATTTTCCCTGCAAAATCTTAGGAATTCCTTGGAGATATACTCACCTCCTCTATCAGTTCTCAAGACTTTAATATGCAGCCCACTTTGGTTCTCCACAAGTGCTTTGAAATTTTGGAATTTCTCAAACACTTCACTTTTGTTTTTAAGAAAGTAAATCCAAGTCTTTCTTGTAAAATCATCAATAAAAGTCAGGAAATATTGGCTACCTGCTAATGATGCAGCTTGCATCGGTCCACATAAATCTGAGTGGATGATCTCTAAGGGTGCCTTTGCCCTTATGCTTTTACCTGATGGAAAACTTTCTCTATGTTGTTTTCCCAAAATGCAACCTTCACATAGGCTGTCCGGTTTCTCTATCAATGGTAATCCTTTCACCATTCCTTTTCTGCTTAACAAGTTTAGACCTCCAAAATTGAGATGTCCAAATCTCAAGTGCCACAACCAATTTTCATCCTTTGGCACCCTTTGGAAGGCCTCTTGGATAACTGCTGCAATTTCATTTTTGTTTTTCAAATCTGCCCTGATCCTGAGAGGGAACATCCTGTTCCTTGTCATATTCACTTCAACAATGCATCGCTTGCTGGGTGCTATATCCATGATGGTACACACATCATTCACAAAATAAACATTGTAACCCTTCTGAACAAGCTGTCCAACACTCAAGAGGTTACATCTCATTCCGGGGACATAATAGACATCTGCTATGGTTTTCCTTTCTCCTTGCTTTGTAAATATTTTTACCTCCCCTTTTCCCATAACAGAGACTTTGCTATCAGTTCCTAGTGTGACCTCTGATTTCATATTCTTATCTAGGGCAGAAAAGAGAGCTATATTTCCTGTCATATGGTTGCTGCAACCTGAGTCTAAAAACCATATGTCTTCACTATTTGTTTCAGCCATGTTACAAGCTAACAATACAATAGTTTGGCTGATGTTCTCTCTAGTAACATTTGCATTTTGTCTATTACTCATATCATGCTGCTTCTTTCTACATTCACTGGCATAATGCCCATATTTTTTACAATAATAGCATTGGACATTGGATTTTTCATACCTTTGTCCTTGAGCATGATGTTGTTCTCTTTGTTGGCTGCTGCCTTGGCCTTGGTTCAGATTTGGATTGTTGCCTCTTCCTTGAGCATTTGCTGGACTGTTCCTTCCACCTCTGTTCTGGCTTCTGCCTCTTCCTCTCTTGTTTCCTCTGCCTTGACCTCTTTCTCTTCCAAAGGACATCTGGGTCTTAAAGGCTTGCTCTAGAGATGAGTTTTCATTCCTACTCAATCTCTGCTCATGTGTTATCAGTGATGCATGTAGCTCATCAACTGAAAAGTTTGAGAGATCCTTTGTCTCTTCAATGGTGGTGACAATAGCATCAAACTTTGAGGGTAAGACCCTCAATATTTTCTCCACAATCCTCCTTTCTTCAATGGTTTCTCCATGAGTCCTCATCTGTGTGATCAGACCAATTACATGTGTGAAGAATGAGTCAATGTTGTCTGACTCCTTCATGTTCAGATTCTCAAAATCTCTCCTCAGCAACTGTAATTTTGTTGTCTTCACTTTCTCCATGCCTTGATAGGCTGTCTTGAGGGTTTGCCATGCTTCCTTGGATGTATTAGATGCTGCTATCCTTGGAAACACACTCTGGTCCACTGCCTGATACAAAAATACAAGGGCTTTTGCATCCTTCTTCCTATTGGTCTTTAACAGATCTTTCTCTCCCTGAATTAATCTATTAAACTCATTATCATTTGCTGGTTCATCAAACCCATCTTGAACTAATTCCCATAAATCTTGACAAGAAAAGAGGGCTTTCATAGTTATTGCCCAATAATCATAGTTCTTCCCATTAAACTGTGGGAGCTGGGTTTTAAACATACCCATACCAGTGCTTGTGCTGGCCATTCCTTGCATCCTTAGTTATGCTTTAATTTCTTGACTGTATATTTTTAAAACAGCTGACTGCTGCAACCAAAAGACTCCTCCCTTCAGCTTCTTTGTCACCTGCAAAGAGCCTAAGCCTGCTCTGATACCACTGTTGGGGATTTTTCAGGGGAAAATCCCAAAAACACAAAAATAAAACACAGAGGCAATGCTCTGTTTCCTTTGCTCCAGGATCTTCTTGCACAGAGGAGCCTTAAAAAAAATTACACAGAATAGAGTATTGCACCACCATAAAAGATTTCCATTCATTAAACAAAAACACTTACATATTCATCCTCTTTTACTCAGAGGGATTCACCAAAACATTTTAACAAAAAATACTCTGCCTCCTTTGAAATTTTACACCACTGTGTGTAAATATTTCATTTACATTCACTGCTGTGTGAAAACACAAATTACAGAGATTTACAGATTTACCTCTTCACTGCTGTGTGAAACAATTCATGGTTTTGAAACAAAATTACCCCCTGGTTTTCTTCATTTACTTCTCCTCCTCTTGCACTGCTGTGCATTCTTTTTACTTCTTACATTACAAAAAAAATTTACTCTGCTGCGTTTTTCACTTGGCCTTCATTCGCTGCGTTTCATACATATTCAAAAATGAACTCTGTCACATTTTTACGAGTTCCCCCAGTTCTTCATTGGGTGCTGCTAACCCCTGTATCTATTCTCCCGTGTGCCATTCACTTAACAAAAGAAAGTCAACATGCATACATTGCGTATACCATACAATTCATATGAAATTTAATAAAACTTACATACCCCATACTTCCGTATATAAAAAAAATTACGCGCCGTAAAAACATTAAATACCTTACCAAAAACAAATGACATAATATTAACTTAGGGTATGGGCCATTATCTTACTCCACGCAACATTTAAGTTTGGCAGACCCCGTGTACCTTCCTCCCGATCGAACGGCGGAGAATGAACACTTTAATCAAACGGCGGAGGATGGATATCGGAAGACCCTTTCTCACCGTACCTTACACCACAGTGCAACTTTGGTAAATCAACGATTGTAAATGCTGGAGGTCATCGGACGAATATCGGATGGGGTGTTCTGACCGACATTTATCGTCCGATAAATGTCAGGGGGTGATGTCATGGAAATCCACATGCCTCCTCCAAATTGCATCGAAGCCCCTTCGTACGGAAACCTCTCATGCCAAAAAGCGGTGCGACGAGGTTACTTCCGGTTTGTGGTTTTCTGCTGGGTGGTTTTGACACTACGTTGACTGCTGACCCGCGCGCGCAGTGAAATTACAAATTTAACACTGGGGACTTCAACAGAAGTTTCCAGGTTGGAACTTGGAATACTCGTAATCAGAGAAAAGAAAAAGAGTATATTACTCGGGACTTCACCGGAATACTCCTAAGCGATTGAAGTTTTACCTGAAGACGTACGAAAAGATGCTCCTCAAATTTGGATAAAACAAGATTTTCGTTTTAGAGTTGTGCATATCATCATCCAAACAACATAAAGAAATAACAAGTATCTTGCTCCGCAGCTCACCAGAAGTTTCCAGGCTCGAAGAGTCCTACGAAATCGAAGTTTTAACATCGACAAGTTTGTTTATTTATTTATTTTTTTTTCCGAAAGAAAAAGCTGAATTATATTATATTAAGTCAATATAACAGTTACAATATGGAACCTATCAAGCTGATGAGACCAGATAAGTTGGGGTAGTGGACCACAAATACATAAACAGATCCTTGTAGATGAGACACATTGTGCAAAAAGCAGAGAGGGAATCTGGGTAAAAACATATATATGCCAAACAAAAGCAAGGATAACAAAAAGGGTGAGAGAAATCAAATCTGATAATCAAAAGCCAGGGAGAGAGAAGTTCAGGATGGAAAATACTTCCCCTCCAGATTTTACCTCCAATGGCCAGCAGCCTGGATTGTAGCATGGATCAAGATGAAGGCTGTTCTTGGACAGGCTGTCTGCAAGCTGATTCTGGCCCTGTAGATGTGTTTGATGGTACATTCTCTCAAGTGGCTTAAAAAACATGATCATGTCCATCCAGGCAGAGAGGTGGGGGCGTTTGATGAGGCATTTCCCAAAAAGTTTGTTTATTTCTCTGAACCACTCTCACCTTTTTATTATAATATTAATATTAACAATGCTTTTATAACTATTATTATGTTTTTATGATTATGATGTGTGGTCATTTTATTAAAATGATTCAATTTTGAACATCTAAGGAGGATTATTAGAGTTATCTGGAATATAATATTTTATCATTTTGATTATTTTATTTTTCGTAAAAGTAATTTGAAGTTGATTGTATAAATTTAGTTGACATTGGATGTTGGTTAAAGTGAGAATTTGAATTTTTTCAATTAACTCTAATGTTTGATAGATTAAATTCTATAAAAATTATTAATTTACATTTTATAAATAATTTTGTTATTGCATTGAATAATTAATATAATTTTTTTATGAAATTTTGAATTAAAATTAAATAATATAATTATATTAATAAATATAGTTGATATACGCTAGTAGTTGTATATCAATTACATACACAATTATATTAGTATATGTGGTTGCAATACACAAATAAGTGTTAATGGTATAGATTTAATCATAATAATAACATCAGCAACAACAACTATTATTATTATTATTAACCCAAGAGATTAATACTATAAATCTAAAAGATTAATATTGAAAACCCAAAATATTAATATTGTAAACGCAAGAGATTAATAAACCCAAAGAATTCGTATTATAACTCAATTGATTATAAATCAAAGGAATTTAAATTAAACCCTAGGATTAATATTATAAATCTTATGAATAATATTATACCCTAGGAATATGAACCACAATTGATTTTCATATTGAGGCAACCTTTGTCACAATGCGATATTAGACCATGGTTGACCATGATTGATTTTCATAATGAGAGAATCTTTGTCACAATGCGATGTTGGATAATGGTTGACCATGACTGACCATGATTGACCAAGGTTGATTTGCATTTTGAGACAATCTTTGTCACAATGTGACTTTGGACCATGGTTGACGATGGTTGTTTTGCATATTGAGACAATCTTTGTTACAATGCGGCTTTGGACCATGGATGACCATGGTTGTCACAATGTAGCATTGGACCATGGGATAATATTTGTCATAATGTGACCATGGTTATTGACCATCGTTGACCATGATTGATCATGGTTGATTTTCATATTGAGACAGTCTTTGTCACAATGTGATATTTGACCATGATTGACCATGGTTGATGATGGTTAACTATGGTTGATTTTCATATTGAGACAATTTTTGTCACAATGTGATGTTGGACCAGGTTGACCATGAATGATTTTAATAATATTTAATTAATTAATAATAATAATAGTAATAATTAATTAATAATAATAATAAATTCAATTAATAATTAAAAACAGTAATAATTAATTATTAATAACAATATTAATTAATTAATAATAATAATAAACCCAACAGATCAATATATATAAACCCAAGGGATCAATATTAAATTAAAATATACATTTATTATTAATATTATTAATGTTAAAAGTAAACCCTAAAATTGGAAGGGTCTACTAAATTACATTTATTAATATGACTCATAAAGCCAGTGGATTATCAATGTTATAAAACCAAGAGACTAACATTATAAACCCTTGAGATTAATAGTATAAATCCAACATAATATAAACCTTAGTGATTATATTGTTCATAAAGGGATAAATATTATAAACTAAATCAGTTGATACTATAACCCAATGGATGAATATTATAAACTCAAGGGATTATTCATATCAAAAACCAAATAGATTAAAAACCCAAGGGATTACTAAATCCAAGGAATTATTAATATTAGAAACCCAAGGGATTAATGAATGGAACTAATTATTAATATTAGGAACCCAAAGAATTAATATTGTAAACTCTAGGGATTAAAAGCCCAAGGGATTAATATTATAAACTATAAGAATTAAAAACCCAAGGGATTAATGAAATCAACTAATTATTAATATTATTAATTGAAGGGATTAAACCTAACAAATTGATATTATAAAACGAAGAGATTAATATTATAAACCCATGTAATTAATATTATAAACCCTAGGTTATGTGAGAGACGGGGATGGCGATTGTGAGCTCTACAACTAGGGTTCAGTCGAAACTCTGAAGCGGCGCAGTCAGAATTTTCTCTGCCTCCACAGAACAATTAAACTCTTGGGATCAATGACGCCTCATTGGTTTAACCAGGGCGTAAATGGATCCCCCCCAGGCGGGGGCCTCAAAGCCCTTCCCCACTTCCAGCGGGATGACTCTAGAACAAACTCGAGCGTTGGATTTTAGGTCAATGCAAGAAGAGGAGGACAATAGAAAGTCCCCTCAACAGGATAAAACAAATGCAACCATTAGCAGGTCAGAGAATAGCAAGGAGATACCAGAAGGAAAAGATGAGCAAGAGGAAATGCCTAAGGTAACCTCGAAGACATGCAAACCTATAGCAGCTGAGAGGCCAAGGATAGAACTGCTCAGTCAAAAGATCAATGAGCGAATCCAGTACATGACGGACCATGCACTCATTGGAAAATTCATTGGATTCTGGCCGACAAAAAAAGCCCTGCATGGATGGATCTCGGCCAAGTGGAAACCCAAAGGTCATGTCACCCTGCAGTTAGGTCCAAAAGGGTTCTTTACTGTGATCTTCTTCTGCCTAGAAGATAAGTACAGAATCCTGGACGAGGGTCCCTATTTTTTCAACTTAGCAGGACTGTATTTGAGGGAATGGGTAGCAAGATTCAACCCGGATAAGGAAGACCTTAGCTGGGCACCAGCGTGGATCAGAATGTACTTGCTTCCAGAAGAATATTGGGATGAAGGTTTTCTCAAGGACATTGGCAATGGGCTGGGGGAATACATCAAAGCAGTGGAAGAGACAAAGCTACGCAAATATACATCCTACGCCCGCATCTGTGTCTTCATGCGCCTGGACAAGGCCCTGCTAGACTCGGTAAGTCTCTTCCACGATGACTATGAATGGACTCAATCCTTGGATTATGAACATGTGCCCTTTCGCTGTCGAAAATGCCATGCTCATGGCCATCTCTTCCGGGACTGCCCGTTAAATGCCAAAGCTCACACCCCCAATCCCTTGGACTTTCCAGCCCAAGATGGATTCACCAAAGTACCTAGTTGCAAACGATCACACAAAAAGTCTTATGGGGGAAAAAAACCCCAGCAGGACGTTGCCTCCTTCCCATCTACGAGCAATAGCTTTGAGATTCTTACCGAAACCTCAGAAGATCGGCCCTTGAACTCTATGCAAAACCCTGCGCCTATTTCCTCTTCCGCAATCCCGCCTCCTTCCAGTTCTTCTCCCAAGGATCATCCCCCCAAAGCTGCTAAGGGAAGCCCTAAGGTGGATCAGAAGGGATCAGACCAAAAAGCAAATGACATGGAAGTTGATGGCTCACTCAAATAGCCCCTGAGCCTAGCTACCATCCCGGAAGAAAATAGTCAGGTACAACAGATGGATGAAGAACCAGAGAGTATTGATTTGGGAGGACTTAACATTCTTGAGCTTGAACTAGCCTGCAAAAAGGACTATGACAAGATTCTAGAACATCAACTTAGTACACTGGAAGTCATCATCTCCAGGGCATATCAGCAGCAACATCTGGGCCTATAGCTAGGTAGTCATTGGGATGGCAGCCTCCTCCCAAAAGACTCAAAAAAGTGGGGAAGAAGAACGGATCTCCAACGAACAATTGTAATAGGGAAAATCCTGGTTGATTCAGGCAGGTATGCTAAGTTGACGAAGTACTACAAGCCCACCACTAGTAGTGAATCATGAAGCTCACTTCATGGAATGTAAGAGGGCTTAATAGCCCAAGGAAAATGAGATTATTAAAAAACATGATAAAGCAGGAGCAGCCACAGATCTGCTTTCTACAAGAAACAAAGTGTAACAGTAGCACTCTTGGAAACATTCTCTCAAGAGCATGGTCGGGCAGTAATTCGGTTGCAGTGGATGCTTCAGGAGCCTCGGGGGGGCTAGCCATCGCCTGGAATACTCAAGCAATAACACTGTCAGACTTTCATGCTTCTCAACACATCATTCAGGCCACCTTTCACATCATAGGAACTAACATTCATGGTCATCTCACCAATGTTTACTTCCCATAGGAGGATGGCAATAAAATAGCATTAGTAAATACTATTGAAGCTCTAAACCTCAATAGAACTCATCCTTTATGGATCGTTGGTGGAGACTTCAACATGATCACCAAGCTAGAGGAAAAGCAAGGAGGCAGAGCTAGAATGGAGCAGGAAAATGGTCTCTTCAAAGAATACATCCAGAACAATTCTCTAATTTACCTGCAATTCTGCAATGGCACGCACACATGGAGCAATCGCAGGATTGGGAAGCATCAAATCGCTTCCAAACTAGATAGATTCCTTATTTCTGACAACGCGGTTCACTTGGGAGGCGACATTGCGGCTGCAATTCTCCCCTATTCGGGATCTGATCACTGGCCTATCTCCCTTTAGTGGCATAGACCTGGTAATGCCACTAGAAGACCCTTCCGATTTGAAGGTTTTTGGCTCACCCACCCCGCATTCAAAGACTTCATCAGGACTATCTAGAACACCTTCCTTCCGCTAGAGGGGTCTAAAATGTTTCAGTTTCAATAGAAACTCAAACATCTCAAATCTCAAATAAAGCGTTGGAACCAAGAGACTTTTGGAAATATTTTTCAGGTGCAACAGGACCTAAACAAGGCAATGAAAGAACTCCAGCAACAAATTATAACAGGGGGCCACAGTGAAAGGACCTTGGAACAGTCAACTGGAGGATCGAAGAAAGTAGGAGGAAATATTATGGAAGCAGAAATCTAGGATTAGATCGCTGAAAGAGGGAGAAAGAAATACAAAATTCTTCCATCGAACCACAATCCAAAGAAGAATGCACAACACCATCTCTTTCATTCAGAAGCAAGGAGGGGAAAGAGTGGAATCACATGATGAGATCGAGCAGGAGTTCCTAAGACACTTCAGGCAAGTTCATCAAGAGCCCCTCATAGATAGACGAGCTGCTATAGACAAAATCACCCAAAATGTGCCGAAAATCATCACAGAAGAGCATAACGAGCTCCTTCTTCGCCCTATCTTGCCTCAGGAGGTAGACGAAGCTATGCACCAGCTAAAGGAAGGAAAATCCCCTGGCCCAGATGGCTTCACTACCACCTTCTTCCACTCCTTCTAGGAGCTGATTAAAGAAGAGGTTTGGCAAGTGGTGGAGGAGTCACACACTCTGCACTGGCTTTTGCCCTCTCTCAACTCCACCTTCATCGCGCTCATTCTAAAAGAGGAGAGACACAATACTCCGGACAAATTCCGCCCTATTGCACTATGCAATGTAATCTACAAAGTAATCTCTAAAGTCATAGCCAATAGGTTAAAGCCGCTATTGCCCCTGCTCACTTGCTGGAACAATCTGGGTATGTGGAAGGAAGACAGATCCTGGATGGTATCATTCTAACGCATGAAATCATACACTCCATCAAGCACTCCAAGCAAGAAGGTATGATTCTAAAGCTTGACCTTTCAAAGGCTTTTGACAAGCTCAGTTGGGCATATATTCAAAAAATGTTAAATTTTTTTGGTTTTTCTCCTATGTGGGTTCGATGGATCATGAATCTCATCTCCTCATCCTTCTTCTCTATTCTTGTTAATGGAATCCCTTCCCGTCCTTTCAGTCCCTCTAGAGGAATTAGGCAGGGCGACCCTCTATTCCCATTCCTCTTTGTGTTAATGGCGGAAGATCTGGGCCCCCACATCAAACAAGCCCTCATCACTGATGAGCCCCAATTTTGGTACAATTTGGGCTCATTTTGGCCTACTTTGCTTGCTCAAACCATTCCTCTTTATTTGCTTATGCATGCATTTCTTAGTTTATTCATGTTGTTTGTAGGGGGAAGGTTAGACACTTTATCCACGTGACTAATGCAGTGTGATTCCAGGTTTTGGCATTGAAAAGGGGAGCAAGAGACAACGAAAGAGGAGACAAGGAGACAATGAGGTGGCTCTGCTAATTTCGTGGAGTAATGTCCACGGTCTTGGGGCATTCCTCGTGATTCCCACCAAGAACTCTGAGCTCCAATCAATCTCCCCTCCGAGCCTCAGAAGCAACTAGCTGTCCTACAGGAACAGCGGTCATAAACTGTTCTACCAAGAACAGCAGTTCTGACTGGCTCACAAATCCGCAGTTAAACTTCAGTTGGACAGCCAAGCTCCTAGAATCAAGGCTACTTGGCGGACCATCATTTTTTGTATAAATATGGAGGCCTTAGCCTTAGATAGGTTGTTGAATCTCCCGGTCTATCGTTATAATTTTGAAGCAGTCCAGTTTTGTTATTTTGCTGTAAGCCAATTTGGCATGACTTCGAATTATGAATAAAGAAGATAGTTTGTGATCTATTCCTGAGTTTTATTAGGAGACTATAGCTCTCAGGTTAGGGCCCAAACTGAGAGCCATAGATCCCCTCTGTTGTAGTGTTGTTTCCATTTCATTTCTAGCACTTTGAGTTTCGTTTACACATGCAATTCGAATGACAGTTTGATAATTTGATTCTCTTCTGAGTTAGATAGATTTTGCTTATGGTACGATTAGTTCCACTTGCTTAGTGTAGCAGAGAATATATAACATCCATTGGAGCTCCAGCAAAAACGGTTGTGAAGGCTCACTGCCATCTCTTTTGAAGATTGGGGTGCAGCCCATAGCAGACCACCAAAAACACGCATTACCTTGTTTGATACAGTGATGGTTTGGATTTAGATGCTTCCTTGTCATTTACACTCATTACACATCTCTTCATCACAACCCCATACGTATTTCTCCTTGCGTTTTGGGATTACTGTTCAAAGAAATCATTGCACACTTAATGTAGGTTGATGCATTTCTGGTTTGGTAAACAGTTTTGATCATTTGTTTCATTTACACTCTCCTCCTTCTCGTTTCATTGCCATCCTTTCCATTTTGACCCTACATGCAACCACGTTTCCTTGACCTACACTGCGTTCTGTCCTTTCCTAAAAAGTCTCCCACTCCTCACGTAGCTTCATTCCTTGACCTTTCACATACATCACTCCAACACACTCCCTCCACCCATTTCCCATCTCATCCTTCCACTCCTGAGCCATCACCAGCCTGATCCCTACCTCACACATCCCTTCCTACCCGTCCATCACCTTTTCCTCACTTCAATCCTTCACGGTAGACCATCCTGTAGCAGTTTAGAGACATCCTGTTGAAAACCCTGAGTATCCTGTAGGATCCCCTGTAGACATCCTGTAGGAGGTCATTCACGTGGTTGCCGAGCTTCTGAACGTGGAAAACCTTTGTGGATGAATGCCAAGGGTCCAGAGGGACCTCACCTAGCCTCCCCAACCTGTCCCACGCTTTCCTTCCTTCTCCATCCAATCTACAGAACCAAACCCTAATAAGTACAAAATCACAATCATTCCACCTACTTAATGAAAAAGTACAAAAACATGTCTTTTATAATGCCAGTAGCTTAGATCCATGCATTTCCTCTTATTAGATGTAGTAGCAGCATTGGTAGAAGTCTTACTCATCTTCATCGCTTTATAGAGATTAGACTAGTTAAATTAGGGTTTCCTAGGTTTACATGCTTTGATTTACTTTTAGTTCATTTTTGTCAAGTAGCTTAGCCTCCTTTGAGCTAGCTCTCGTCCATCATTGATAAAGCTTTTTCTGTGAGCCTATAGAAGTTGGCTTGAGCCCTAGCGGACTTGTGCCAGCTGACCAAGTGACAGCTGCGACAAGAGCTAGTACTTGTGCATATAGCACCGTCGCTTCCAAGTTTGTACGAAAAACCGGGTTGATAAAATGAGAGACAGGAAGCCTCAGGAGTTGTAGCATTATTGCTACAATACTGGAGCTCACCAGCATGTTTTAATTATAGCGGTCATTACCTCACGAGGATATCTATTCATATGAACTTATTCATTGGCTCAGGGTGGCGGAAAAATGGTTATCATGTGGCCAATTTTATTCATTTTCCGAGGTTGTGTTGTCGTTTGTGGTGTCATCCTCAAGGGGTCGCAGTGAACGATAGGCTGGTTATTTTCTCTATTCTTCAATCTCATTTAGTGGTTAAGAACTTTCCCATTTTGAAACATTGGGTACTCATAATCTTCTTAACTCGTTATCATTGGAAACTAAGTTTGTTTTAGGACTAGTTTTTTCTCCATGTATGGTGTCCATTTTTTTTGTTATTTTTACATAACTCTAGGTTGGCTCCCTTTTTTGAATTGGTCACAATATTTCCTCTGGTGAATTCTTAGAGTTCTGACCCTACAATAATTTTGTTCAATTGCTCAGTGTTGGTATGTGGTGTATGGTACCAAGGAACTTTCTCATTCTGTTTTTGATAATTGTTTTGCCTTATAACACCCTTTGCTCCTTCAAACCACTCAAACCTTGTCATGCTCTCCTATTCATGTTTTCTGGGTCTCTGTGAAGTTATTTTGTTGTGAGGTTTTATTTATTTGGGGGAATTTGGTTTTATGCAAAAGAAATCAGTTCACACTACTCATAGTAGTATACAAGCGACGAAGTAGCGTTATTTTGGGGTCATTCTTCCTTTTGGTGTTTATCCTCAAATTCTTTGCTTCATCTCTACATGGGTGTTTTTATTCAGGGGATAAAAGCTATATACTCTCTCAGTCATTTCGAGTGTCTGTTTTGTGTCTAGTTGATCCTTATACGGTGGTCAACAACCACTTATTCTCTTTGTTGTTTCGAGTGTTGGTCTTATGTCTTATTGGCATGTTTTCAGTGGAAATGGCACTACGGAAACGACTTCCCTGTCATTGGGGAGGTGTTATGGAGGCATCTTCATCCAAACACCATCGGTTGTTCAGTTGGAAATCAATAGGAAACCTTTTTTATGCAGCTCCCTTGGAGGTTAGAAAGGATATTTTGCATCTAGAAGAAAGGGAGTTTGGGGATTGAATATACCATTATGATTTTGAAATTAGTGGCAGTTCTCTAAAATGGGTTCTTGTTCCTGGGAAATTCAGAAAGCTAAGATCCCATTTTCTCCATTATATCACCCTACACTGACAGATGGAAACACTACTTAGTATGGTAATTCGGGACAGATAGGTAGACAACTACAATCTCTTCGTTTGAAAAGAGGAGATCAAGCGAATTATGAAGGATATTAGATAGGAACTTGATGATATAGTGTTCAGATTAAATTGAGTGGAAATATTTGTGGTTTTTGACTCATGGACAAAATCAAATGATCATTAGGACAAGGACGCAGTTATCAATTTTCCACCTCTAAACAATGTCCCACCTTTGAACACTACAAATGAAAATTCTCCTCTCTCTCCAGTTGTCATTTTGGACTAATATGTCCATGACACATACTTTTTTGCACACTATGTTTATGGGCTATTTCTAGCTATTGGTAGCTACTTATTTCTTTTTGTACTCTCTATATTTTTGTTCTATCACATATGGTACAGGTTACAAGTTAATTAGTTGGGTATGGCTATCATATTTTGTTTTGTTTTCATATGTAAATCCAAGGACTTCACATACATATTCCTTGGCTTGAAGACAATCTCGACAGTCTTCTAATCAGTTAGTGTTGGTTACCCTGGAAGAAAACAAATGATTTTCAATATGGACATGAAGCTTTTATCTAAGTGATATTTTTGGTTATCAATAGAAATCTATGGACAAAATTTACAAAAAAAACTACGTTAGATAAATCATTTTTATGGTACGAATTGGACAATTTGCATATTTTTATAGATTTTTTCTATTAAAATGTCAATAATTAAAGTTATTTAAATTAACCATTCACATAAAAATGAAAGGGATAAATAAACTAAATAATATAGTAAATAACATATTAGAAAATTTGAACTTAAAATGACAATACATGGCTAGTAAAATATTCCCCATTTGCCTTCATGGTCTTCATGGAGAACATATTAAGCTTGAATGGGTGACAAGGCTCAATATGTGTATGGGTACCACAAGGCAACTTGCAAGGCTTTAGTACAATGGAACTTCCCAAATTACATAATATAAATAATCGAATCATATTACTAGATAAACATTTGCTTTTCTATATTATCTATTTAATAAAATATTTATACTTTATTTACAATTTTATACATTTAGTATAACCATAAAATAGCCCCTAATATTTGATTAGGGAAAGATCATGCAATACATTCCCTTGCACATCTATTGCACATGCAAGCCTACTTTTACATGTGGGGATGGGATCCCTCCTTTACTCATTTTTCAACAACATGTAAGTGAGGGATCGAATGCAATGCATCCCTTATCCCTCCAATACATGAAAAAGTGGTTAGTGCATTTGAACTCGTTGTCTCAACCCTATGCTTGCTTTCCACTTCCCACTTAATAAAATCCTATTCGAGTTTGCTTAGTCTCATGACCCTATTGCATGAAAATGTTGAACATTATTAACAAAGAGGCATTAATAGGAGTGGAAAATAATATATGATTATAGAACAACATCTTGTTAGAGGATCACATCAACACATTGATCATACAACCATGATATTCATGGTTGTTCAAATTTTGACCTTCAAGCACCTTAATGTCTTACATAGAAATAAAATATCATTGCCTATTTCAATGAGCTTCATGTTGACTTTAGATAGAGAGAGGCAAGGTAAAATTTACTCAATTTGCGAGTTTTTTGAAAACAAGTATGAACTGCAAAACAATACAATTATATAGCATCTGAATCCTTCTTGCTCGGTGACGAATGAAATCCAAATACTATTTTTCTTCGAAACAAACACTTTTATCTTAATAAATATAAGATGTTATTAATTTAATTACTTTATTTTATAATAAACATTTATAATTTTTTCTTCATTATAACAACATTAAATATCATTTTCTCAAAAATAATAATAATAATTTCAAATAAAACCCATGAATCCCCTATTTCCTCATGCTAAAAATCTTTATATTGATGGTGCACTCTAGAAAATGTCCATTTACAAATAATCTTGATAACCATCCAAAAGATCAAAATTCAAGTAGATCAAGTAAACATATGTTCCCACAATAATTTGCAATCACATGTATGAGAATGAATGCCCAAATAAATGAGAATCGATAAGGATTTATTACCTAAATATACGGATTCTTGAAACTTTTTTAAAAACAAATCTACAATCTATACAAATTGGGGAAAAAATAAAAATGAAACCTATTTTTTTTTAACAATATCAAATAACTTTCTAAGAATATTACATTTATTATGCTTATAATAATATTTATAATTTATTTATTTTATAAATTATATATATTTATAAAGAAAAACTAAGAAAAAACTTTACTCGCAAATAATCAAAAGTTTAAATAGATAAATTTAACTACCCACTCTTTTTTAAACACATTATTATCACTATATTATTTACTAGTAATTGTCCTTAAAGGTGCAAAGGTACACCGAAGAAATAGAAGTTTGGAATTTCACGTCATAAATGAAGACGATCGTTGAATGCATACATGCCCATAAGGTATGCCAAACTTTCCAAACCCAATGGAGGAGTGTATCACACCAAACTATTACAAGTTTCTACATGTGGGAAGTAAATCTTATTGGCCTCAAAAGGGATAGTTGGACGTGTCCTAGGGATCTACAAATCACTCTCTAAGGGAATGCATATGCGTCAATGTTCATTATAAAATAGCCAAGTCTACTTCCTTATCATAATTCAGGAAGGAAAAGTAAATCTTAAAAATCAGAGAAAATTTCCAATGATATGGTTGTTGGAGGTACCATTGTTGATACACACTTAAACTTATGTGCTGGTCATAATTCTCACGAATTAGGAGAGGTGTTATCCAAACATTTAACTTGATCTTCCTAGTGATAATGCATATATTGATATACAAAATTGCCGATATATATAATTATGTAGCACAAATGTAGTTCCCAAAACCCAAAGAGATCTCTTCCAATGATATAACCACTTTGTCAAATTATGATCATGACAAAATATAGTTTTGAAACAAGACCATATGATTAATTTCATCAGCACCTCAATAAATTTTGATTATATATATATATATATAGATGTTGTATATATCTATAAAAAAGATACCACATTGCATATGCGTGAGTATATATATAATCTACTTATGTATACCATTTTATTAGCGAAAGTTATATATATATAGATGTTATATGTATCTATAAAAAAAACACATTACATATAAGTGGGTATATATATAATCTACTTATGTGTGTCATCCCATTAGTGGAAATGCAATAGACATGCCACTATATCTATACATATAGAGAACTTTAATGATTTTTTATAATTCCATGGCTATTGTATCTTCTTCTAACGATCTGTACACAGACATGTAATAAAGATTGTGCTATTTTCTTGTGATTTGGCATTTAAGTTGTGTTGTCTTACATTTCGCTATACAAAACAATCATACTTTTACTTAGGTTTTTGTGGTTGTTGCAAGAAGGATACCTTACATAAACTTGATAAAAAGGCATTCCTGGTGCATGCAAATTTCAGAGAAGATATTTCGACACATTAAATGAAAACAATGATGTTTAGACGATTCCATTTATTGAGTGTCTTCCAAAACCAAGAATATCAAATATAGAAAATATATTGGAGTTGCTTATAATGCCCTTTTTTTGGAGATGTGACGGAATCTGGCCGAAGAAATTGAGGTTAAATTTTGATTTGTTGTAGTTAAAATGGTTTTTTAATTACATATTTGGATTCAGCACCCTGAAAAAACTTCTGGGACGCTTTGATTGTGCAGAAAGTAGCTATCAAACTTGCGATTCCAATAAATTGCTGCCGGATTTTGACTAGAAAAACCCACCAGAAAAACTTCCAAAAAATCACATTATAGACAACTGCAAATATATTTATAAATAGAAAACCCATATAAAAAATATATCAAATATGGAAAATATATTTATAGATGGGTAAAAATGCCCACACGCAAAAACTATGGAAAACGTTCATACCAATCAAGAGCTCGTCGACCACAGGGTGACTTCAAAATCAATATAACAAAATAGCGTCACTAATGCCATAGACAATGCAGAAACCAACATGGGTTAACTGGATAAATGGCATTAGTTATTTGTGATTCTGACATGAACCAAAAACTTTAACTCTCAACTGAGAATGTAGCATTAATATGTGTTATGTACATGCCACATGCCTTTTTCCATTTGTGATTTCTAACTTGTTCTAATAAATACTCGTCTTCTTAAAGTTGTTAAAAATTAAGTACCAAATAAGCATGGATTTATCCTCCAGACCCAAGCTTCATCAGCTTAAAGTCCAAATGATGCAATAAGCATTAAGTCGTGCGCTAATGTCTAATCCCTTCTTACTTGAATTTGGAACACAAGAGCGAAAGATGTGTATGGTTGGTCACTCTTTTCAGCCTATTCTAATATTTGAGAATACATCATTTTATTATATTGAGATAAGAAATGTGAGTTGTTTTTAGTGTAATTTTTTGGAAGTTTTTATGGTGGGTTGTTTCCAGTTAAATTTCTCTAAAATCCGGTAGGAATTTATTGAAATCACAAGTTTGATGGGTAATCCTGTGCAATTGAAGTGCCCTAGGGGTTTTCCAGGGTGTTGAATCCATATATACAATAAAAAACTAATTTAAATAACACAAATCAAGATTTCACCTCAAATTTTTCCACCGGATTTCGACACCTAAAAGTTTAAAAAGTCGCACTAAAGACAACTCCTAAGAAAAACACCGTAAAGAAAATTTAAAACGATTAATTTAAAAATAAATGAATTAAAAATGGAGGAAAATTTATAGTGGGGATGAATAGTGTCTGTCTAGTCAACTCCAAAGAGAAAACGATTTCGGTATAATTATCTATTGTGTTTTTAAGTGTTTTTTTTGTTGGTTTGATTTACTGGGATTTGAACCTTGAATCTCATAATTTACATAATACTTCATAACATCACGATCATCAATTAAACTATCCACCATACACATTTTTAAGTTTTTTAATTGAGTGTACATCATCAATTATTAAGAATATAAAACTTTTTATCTATTTTAATATATATAAAAGAATGTACTTCCTTGATTATTATCATGCCGTTGGAAATATAACATGTTTAATTTATCGTTGACTACCCAATTACTTATTTATTGACCAAAAATTAAACCTGGTCGTCTAAAATTTATATTATAAAACTCAAAATATTTATTTTCTTAAATAATTTGTTTTATTTTTCTTACATTCTATTGGTTATAGCTTACATTCTATTGGTTATAGCCTTATTGTGCTATCATTGTACTGGGAAATTTCGTTGTCAACACATTTAATGTTCAAATTTTCAAGTTGATTTTCTTTTAATTGAACCCTCACTTAATAAATTTGGTAATAAGACTTGCTTGCTTGTAGCTTACATTCTATTGGTTATAGCCTTATTGTGCTATCATTGTACTGGGAAATTTCGTTGTCAACACATTTAACTTTCAAATTTTCAAGTTGATTTTCTTTTAATTGAGCCCTCACTTAATAAATTTGGTAATAAGACTTGCTTGCTTGAGACTCTAGCATCTTTAGGGTTGGTTGTTTCCACTTTTCCACAGTTTTGTTTGTCAGCATGCTTTTAATATGTTTAATGAAATTCATTTAACATCGGTACTCTGATCACATTCAACAACTATGAAATGGCAATGATCCTCCATAAGTGTATGACACCTGTGACTGACATGGGATCTTTGTGTGTTGTTTATTTCATATCAATCACATTAGTGGGATTTGTGCATGTTATTTGTATGATTGATTTGAATCCACGAAGAGATGGCTCCCTTGGCTCCCTTTTATTAATTAAAGCATATTTCTTGATAAAAGATTTACTCATGAATTTATTTGCTCTTAGATATAATACGAGCTCTTTGTTTCCATATGATTTATATGTAACAAGGGCCGAAAGGAACGTAATTATTTGCACCATAAGTTTAAAAGCCAGAAAGGAACGTAATTATTTGCACCATGAGTTTAAAAGCCATCAGATAGCAACTCTACCATGCATTGATTCTTTATATACATTATTATATTCTTTCCATACCTTAGTGTATTGAACTGTTGGTTTATATAGCTCATACTTTGAAATTCGCTCATATATGTCCAACCTACAATCTAAAAACCTAATAAAACTAAAAAGATTTAAATTTATCTATTTTTATGATTTTACAATATTACTATATTTCCACCTAAAAACCTAATCAAACTAAAAAGATTTAAATATCTCCTTTGTTATGAACTTACAATATTACTTTATGTTATAAGTTAAATAAAAATATTTAAATTTTATTTACATTAATTAAAAATAATGAATTTTTTAGTCTATTTTTTATATTTATAATAATCCAAATTTGCTAATAAATATAATCATTTTAACTTATATTTGCTTAATAAATTAAAATAAAGTTCCATAACATAAAGTAATACTTATTATGAAATAATTATTTTAAACCTTAGAAAATAGCATTATAGATATATGTATGTAGGGAGGTGGGGGATACTAGGTTGTGTGAGAGTGAGAAATATTATGATTAAATGGATTCAATGTTTAAGCTATTTTATTTCATATTAATCATATTAGTATTATTTATGTTCAATCACAAGCAAATAGATTGTTATGTTTTTTATACCTTAGTTAAAATGGTAAATGAAATTGTAATTTTCATTATTCTTAATATAAATATATTATGTGGTTATGTTTAAAGTTAAAACATGTGACAAGTAGTATACATATGGATAGCTAAGTATGATTCATTAGTTAATAACTAGTATCTGAAAATGTATTGCTAATAAAGTTATTCCACCTATATTATTTTTCGATATATGATAAGTTATTTTATTTACTATTTTTGGACCACATAAATTAAAGTGTGGTTTTCATATTAGTTTTTCTAGAATAGTTAATATTATTTAATACTCATATAAAGGTCATTGTTCATCATGGTCATTGGGCAACGTTTGTGCTTTGAAAAATTGTATTGTGAACCCATTCTCCACCTTAAGGGACATCACAAGGGAAAATTTATTAGGATTTGCGTTTTCCACATGGCATTCTCATAATTTAGGACAAAAGACCACTTTCTCTAGAGTTCAAGGAATTTATTAAAGTGTAAGAAGATGATCTACTTTTGATTTCTGAAATATGTGAAAATATAATTATTAAGGAATTCGAGTCATATGGTAAGGTATGAAACCATACTAAATTTCACTGAAAAAATCATATTTTTAAATAATATTCATTCTAATTAAAACATAATTATTATATCATAATTACAACTATTATTAAATATCAGATTTTATTAATTTGAAATAACTCCTTTTTAAATCATGTAGGAATTTTTTTATTTTATTATTATTATTATTAATTCAATATATAATATGTATGTAGACAAATATTATTAATATTGTTTAATTTAATTATATATAATTTTGTAATTCCTATGCTAATCTTACTCACTCAAATCCTTGACACTAATGTATAATATAATGATTGCATGTACTTGTACCATCTACGAACTTGTAAATGTGATCAAAAGAATATTAACTATGGAACAATGAATTTAAAAAATATGAATATGATTAAATGAAGGTTAATACAACCAAACTTGAAGCTTTATGCACATAAAATTTAAAACTAAGGCTTATACTTTGCTGATTATTATAATTACATCTCTCTCAATTATCCCAATGAAAGTTTATTTTTTACTCTAATTTAACTATATTTAAACTAAGCAGGAGCATCTATAATATTGTCCTTATTCAAGTATGGTAGTTGATTCATATCTTTGAAAGTTCAATAATTAAACTAAGTGGCAAGAATGCTAGCTATGCGGCCTTGTTAAGAAAATGATTGAAATATCATAAGTTTAAATTGTTAACCAATACTCGTGAGATGATATCTCAAAGTGTAACACTACATATGTCTTAAACTATTAACTAATATTCAATATGTATTCAATATGTGGTGATATTAAACAATGTCATTAAGTTGTAACCTGATATGTACCCTTAAATGTTGTAATGTAGAGAACTTAAACATCAAATATTTTTAACACAAATTTGATGAATACATCAATGAGAAGACAAAAAATACAATTAATTATGCTTTTAAATAAATGGTATTGTTGTGATAATTCTTATTGTCTTAAACTAAAATGTTATGATAATAATTTTGTCGATAAATACATTTATAATGAGAAGACAAAAAGACAACTAATTATGTTTTTTAAATAATATTAATAATTGCAATGTAATATAGTTTCTACCTCTACTCCTATCACTAATTAATAATAAAAAAATTCTAATTTTTCTCTTCCCACACACTCTCTCTGCACAGGCTTCCTCTACCCACGTTATATTGTAAGCTTTCATTAATAAAATGATCTATTCATATTTAGTGGAAATTTATATTGGAAAGCATTATTCCACCACTAATTAATTAGAAGATATTGTGTATGAAGGGAATTCTATCAATATTGTGTGGATCAATTAATCGAATTAATATATTGAGTTTAATAGATTATTGTGTTTTTGTATTATTGATTGGCTTGGGTCAATTAATGGTTATTTAATAGGCTAGAGCTATTTTGTTGCGGAGTCTTTCTAACCTTTTGTATATGGATAACTAGCGCGCCCATACAAGTGACCATTGATAAAACTTCTATTGCCACGTACCATTGACTTATTATCATTCACAACTAGTGGGTAATTGAATATATGTTAATTCCGAGTTATTGTAATGAGTGTGACTAACCCTTGTGGTGTGTTATTAGTTTGTATTGAATTATGAGAGTTGGATTAATTGTTAACCACTTATAATATATATATCTCATGTCATTGGGATTAATTTCATCCATTTTTTTATCATCAAGGAAAAAAAATAAGTAAAAAAGATGTATTGTGGGGAGGATGATATTATGTGGAGTATGAACAATTTTCTGCATAATGAAAACGAACTTATATCTCACTGGTTGTTGCTTGCACTGGTTGTTGCTTGTGGAAGATGGTTTATACACCACACAATGTCATCCTCTGCATTGCATTGTTGAAATGTGTAGGGCATCTCTCACATTTATCGACCATTTTTTGATTTTCTTAAAAGTTTCTTGATGTAAATATTTACTTCCAACATTATTTCTTGATTTGCTTAAAAGTTTCTTGATAGAAAGATGTGGAACAAAGACACTGTATTATATATGTGTCAAGTTATCTTATGAATGTTAGCTAAGTAATGGAGGTGGGCTTTTGCTCAAATCAACCCTCAATTAAACAAGTTTCCCTTGGGAAAAGAGAGAGATATGCATTCACCAAATAAGATAGTTATTGATGGGCCATGGGGTATGGAAATTTGGTTCAAAGTGCATCGCTAATCAATGTTAAAATGCAATGGCAAATATATTTTTTGATGTTATGTTGAATAGTTTATTGATGCGGTCAAGATTTATGTGGGACAATGAATTATTAGGGAAAATGTTTTTGAAAAAATCATTTTCAATAATTTAATTATTTTAATAATTCCTTTTTAATTGTAAATGCCTATGAATGGTTTTATCATACTAACAAGATAGTTGAGTCATACTTTATTTGATCTTATGATCTGATTCCATTATACTATTGACTGATGGAGGATGTCCATCACTTTCATGCAATTTTTGTCTCAATTTTGTTTTATTTTACCACAATTACTCCTTACATACACAATCTTTGCATATCTCGACAGAGTTTTCAAATTGAAGAATTATGTTTCACTCTAGCATCCATGAATGAATCACAAAGACGGAATAACTTTGTTCTAATCAACAACTATTATCCTCATTAAAATAAGAAGAAGTTGACATGCCAATGTATTTCTAACCACCTAGCGATGTTGTTAGTGGTGCTATTGGAGGAGGCCCATACAATTTTGTGTCATGTGCCTAATTAATAATTTTGTTAAGGGAAATTCTCAATTTTGAAATTTTGGCATATAATAAATATTTTTGGCAAATAAATTTAGGAAAATGGGTGATAAGGGCTCAATATAATTTTTGGAGAGAAAAAAAGGCTAAATTTAGGAGAAAAGAAAAATTAAAGTGAAGTTGTGGAGGTTACCAAAATGGAAATCGAACCATATGAAGAATCAAACGATGGTATCAGAGCATAATGTGAAAGAAATCGACCCGTGGTATGAGGAAGGAAAAAGCAACAATAGAAGGAAGGCTAGAGCCTCATTTTGATTATTCTAGTTGAAATTTCATTTCAGAATTGGATAGTTTGCTTGAGCTGCTTAGCCAAGTCAACCAGTGCTGCTTGGCAGAAGGAATTTTTGAGACAGAATCCCACCCTCATTTCAAAGAACTTCGAGTCTCTCCCCATTGAAGTAATTTGTGGATTCTAATTCAGGATTTCCACATATATTTAATGCAGGTATTCACTCAGTTTGTCACTCCTTGGATGCAGAGGTAGTTCGAGTTGCTCATTAGAGGATAAACTATGGTGGGTTGGAGTTCTGACTATTTTTCAAGGGTTGAGAAGTAGTGTTTTGCTATGTATTGGAGTTGATTTTGGTCGGACGTTTGACGAAGGAATTTTACTAGGATTTGGAGGTGTTTCCCTTCGAGGAAATTGTGCTTTCTTGTAGTATTTTGAATTGTGTAGCTCATTGGTAGATTGTGAAGGGCTACATGTTGATTTTGTGGTTTCAGTGACTGGTGGATTCATCCCAAGAATTTTCTGGGTTTTTCTACGTTTTGTGAGAGGATTCCATGGTTAAATTTTTAGAATTTTTCGGGAGATATTCGGGCCTAAAATCCTCATTCTTATAGCAAGCTGAGCTACTGGTTTAGCTGGGATCATTAGGGGAATTTTGAGGTCTAAAATGGGCCTCTTAAGAAAAATGTACAACCCAAATAAACTTTATAAGAACCAATAAGATTCAATATGATGATGTCAACTATGGGGGATGATTCACCATTCTTGGAGTAAAAAGGTAAAAAGATTAAAAAATAATAAAATAATAAAACTACTTTTTCAACTCGTATTTTAAATTTTTCTCTGTAAGGTTTTACTTAAATTTTGAACGGGAGTACTCGGAATGGGAGTACTCGTTTGATGCAAAATTTAATTCCTCCTCCAAGGAGTACCCATGTTGCATACTTTCGATGAACCCTACTACACAAAAAATGAGAAATACATGAAAAAAACGTGATTGCAATCATGTTTTTCATGTAGCAGGTTCCATCGAAAGTATGCAACATGGGTACTCCTTGGATTAGGAATCAAATTTTACATCCAATGAGTGTTTCCGCATGAAATTTGAGTAAACCCATAGGGAGATAAGTTGAAAATATGAGTTGAAAAAATAGCTTTTTATTTTTTCCATGTAAAATTTGATGATGTAATCTAATCTTATTTTATTATTTCCACTATTATTTTATAATCTCCTTAGGAGGCCCATTTTAGATCTGAAAACTTCGAATCAGCTGGAATTAGCTCAACATATTTATGTGTTTTATTGGTTGGTGTATGAGGAGGCTCTCTCTAATTTTTTAGAAATTTTGGAGCAGTTTTGAGGGTTCATTGCACATTTTGCCTCCAATAGTAGCAAAATAAATTACTAGGCAGTGCATTTGGACAGATTCAACCTTTTCAGTTGGATATTTCACTTAGTTTCTCACATGGTTATTGCATTATTGTAGTAGCAAGCTCAGGTCCTATCTATTCACTCCATTGTATTCAGTTCTAGCTTTAAAATTAATAAAATGGCTCATTTTTATGGATCTTATTCTATGGCTCTCTCACCTATTTCTATTTACATAGATTTGTGCATGCATGTGTGAAAATTCTTGGCTACAATTTAGTGCCTTTTTTGATATTCATTGCATTTTTTTGCTTGGAACATTATAGTGGTATCACAACCTCTTCTTGGACAGTTTTTGGGTTTGAAGGATAAATTATAACAAGGGGAAAATGCTTTCATTCTGCATGTGTTATGTTCATTTTTATTTTCTTTATGCGTGCTAACTTCCTCCCATATGGATGGTTGTCCTCTCTTTATCACATCCCATGAGGAATGGAATAGTACGGGCATCCCCCTCCACTTAGGAAACCCATATCAAAACTTTACTACTTGTATGTGCAAGCCATTCAATTCATATGGGTGATAGGTAATAGAATTAAATGAGGTGGATGTGGTTTTCATTTAACAAATAACGAGCAACCTCTCCTCCTCAGACCTCTAAATCTATGTCGTCTCCTTCAACTCAGTCATCAATTGCATTTTTACATAAATTACTTAAAAAATTTCACATAATGCATTTACATGGGGTGCAACAAAAATGTTTGTTATAATTCCACAAATTTTCATGATGGATCATGAGAACCAAGCAATATTGTGTGAAGCACATGATCAACAAGACAATGGTAACTAAAATGACATGGATACAACATAAATGGTTCTACATGCAAGGTTGCAGTGAATACATCTATTTTTAAATGCTACAAAATACAACAAGAAGTGTGATATTTATGAGTGGGTATGATAATCCTCAATAAGATATGAAATGCCACTAAAACCAATTACCAATGGGTGGCCATTCAAACACTAGGTGATGAATTTTACTAGTCCCATCAGTCCACCAACATGGTATTTAGGGGCTTGATATCTTATGAAAATTATCAACTATTTGATAGGCAAGGGTAAGTTTATTCCTACCAAATATCGCTTGGTGGGGATCACAACCAATTTGATTTTTTTTAAGCATATAGTGACCTAATTTGGATCTCGGCATAGTTTGACCAACAAGCATGGTCGACATTCCATTGGGGTTGTAACACACATTAATAAAAGAGTTATGATTTTATCATAACCAAACAACATTGTACCACCTTGAGACAATGGAACAACAAAAGCATTCAATAAGATATTTCAATGAAAATAAGCAATGCATTTTTAATCAATTAGGATAATTGAGTTGGGAGGATCCTTGTAGTTCTCTAAGTATAAAAAATTACCTAAAAAATAATGATGAAGCCACATTATTCAAATTAGTATATGGGTTAAACGTAGTGATGTTGCTTAAGTTTTTATTACCAATTATATCATTCTCCATAGCCACGTATATGTTTGACACTCATCAAATGTGAGATAGGTTGGAAATGTTAGTACATTTAGAGGAACATAGATTTGTACTTACTATCATCAAATGGTATATATGTGACATCAAAAATGCCTCGCATAACTAAATTATCGAAGAAAATTAGTTTACATATGGTGATATGGTATTAATATATGACATCAAATTCCAGAAACACCCTCAAAATTTAAGAATTCAAAGTTAGGGACCTTACAAGGTAGTGTAGATCACTTGTGAGGGTGTAATACAATTAGTGCAAATCTATGGAAAGTTGAAAATTTGTTGAATGGAATGAACCTTAGACGCTATGTGGCCCCAACCCTTGAATAACAACCCTAATATCTTGGGGACAAGGAGATTTAATGTACCATAACAAAACTCAACTTCTATTCTTATTTCCAACCATTCATTTTCTACATGTTTATTTTCATAAATTTAAATTTCAACAAATCCAATTCATAATTATTTTTGTTATTCAAAAATATTTGGGTCCAAGAATAAAAAATAAGAAAAGATTCAAGATTACACGTACTTAAAAATACTCTACCAAAGAAAATGTATATGGTTGAGATGTTAGCACAAACTAGGGATTTGTGGATGAGATGGAATGGAAATACAGGGAAAATGGAAACTGTAGAGCTAATGGACCGCAAAGCATGCGGAGTTGGCTATGTAGGAAAGTTCACCTTGGAACAAAATCCATTAAGTTGAAAATATGTACCTAAGGGGATTTATTTTGATAACAATATTGATTCTTGTAACCATTAAATGCATTCATGAGTAGATCGTTCCAACTCAACCTTTTAATCACACAAGTATCACCCAATATAGTCAAGCCACATTTATGGTCTATAAAGATACTAAAAAAGAATTCATTATCTTGAATGATCTATAGATTGGGGTGGATATTCCACTGGATAGTTTCTCACAACAAATATGAAAAAGATATATGGAAATATCAGACATATACTTAAGGGTTAAATTTCCTTGGAATTCTAGATTTATTAGTTACTATATTTTTTTCCAATGGATGCAATAATTAAAATGTGGAAAATAGAGAACAATAAAATACCAACATAGGCAAATCATAATGAACACCAATATATGATATAGGAAACCCTCTAGGGAGAAAATCTAACTAAAGGTTAGGATACTCTACTCTCTTTTTTTTTGAACAAAAATGTTAAAACAAAAAGGAGGAGACACTCTCTACGAAGTTATTGAGACATGTGGCCCATGGGATTATACTATAATGAACTTTGTGACTTGAAAATGATAAGAAACCAATAATTACAGTCCTCTTTGAGGGGGTAAGCTCCTTTTACAATGAATTGTTGGAATTATAGTGTTGCCATTGATGTCAATAGGGTCTTGGTACTATTTGTCATATGCTTTATGTCAACTTGATGGTGGTAATCCTCCTTATGATCGTGATGAGTGTTTGGCTTGTTGCAGTGATACTCTTATTGGCATTGTACAAAGGTATTGTGTTCATTGGTTTGTCGTAGTGATCCGCTTGATGGCTTTGCTGGTTTGCATTCATATCAGCATGGTTATGACCTAGTGCAGGAATGCCTACCTAATGTTCCAACTAGAGGTTGAGTATAGATGTGTTGGATATGCCTTCCTAGTGTTGATGTTGCTACAGATGCTAGAGGTAGTTGGATGGGTTGTTGATGCCGCTACAGGGGTTAGAGATGTTGATCCTTGATGAGGTTGACAGACTATGTATTTGTGTTCTTGTTCATGACTTGTTGCAAAGGAGTTTGGCATCATGATGATGTTGTTGACATGCTACAGATTTGTGCAGAGGTTTTGATAGGTTCTATAGGTGTCCGAGGAGAGTAGATGGTTGATTGGCGCTCATTTCAACCCTTGACTTGTTGAATTCTAAGTCAACTTGGTAGTGGAACTTGGTTATGATGTTTAACCTATTTTCATAGGTGTCATAGAGCTTGGTAGAGGTTTTGAGGTGTGTGAAGATGCTGCAGAAAGTGTGCAAGTAGCTAGCAGAAGTTTTGGCAGAGAATCCCTTATTTTCTCTTATGCTTTGTCACAGCCGATATTTGCTAGTGTTATGGGTGTGGTTGTAAGCCTTCATCTGATATTTTCTAGTGCTGTAGGTGTAGCTATAAGCCTTTCAGCAAATACTTTTCAGTGTTGTTAGTGTAGTTGTGGCCTAAAGTGATATTTCCTCCAGATTCCTCACGCATCTCAGTTAATTTATGAGTTTTAAAGGTTGCATTGCTTGGGATTTTTCATGGAAAAGTTGGAAAAAGTTAACCATCATCTAGAAGGTGCTTAAAGTGTAAATGCCTCTCTCATTCAATGGAGATAGTGGTGGATCAAGTCAAGGATGAAGATTTGATTTAAAATGTCAGAGTGTATGAACAAAGATTTGTTGAGATCGGTAGTTTTTTGTAATTATTGAGTTAATCACCTTAGGCCATCTATATATTGGAGAGAGCTAAATGATATTTAGTTGGTTATGTTATGTATTGTGTGAGAGTGAGAGAGGACAAGTGTGTGCAAGTTGTGAGGGTTATGATGCAAAAATTATGAAGCAGTTTGTAAGTGTTATAGTAGATAACATAAGCATATTTCAACGAGTATTTTATGGAGAGGGCAAGGAGATGAATGATTGGTTGCCAGTATTTTTGGTGATTAGTAGGAGTTTGGGTACTATCCAATTTATTTTTGGGTGCAATATTTGTTTGTGAGCAAATTTTTCTATTATAGAGAGGGTATTCACTGATGTATTTACCAGATTATTTTATGCAACATCTGTGTTGATTGATTTTATTTTTGGAGACTAATGTATCATTGTTGAGCTTTGAAGTTCTCCTTGGAGTCCAGTTTGAAAGTGAATAAAAACGTGGCTCCAAGAGTTTGATAGGAGTGGTGGATCCTTGTTGGTGGTAGTCAAAAAAATAGTATTTTGGGAGTTGTATCTCCATTCATAGTGGTAGATAGTCTAGTGGTAATTGGGTGAGGCTCGTTGGTTGTGGAGGCTTCCAGCAGATGGTTATCTATAGAGTCATGTGAGTAGAGACTTCCTTGCTGGTGAGTACTAGAAATATTGAACATAGGGGTGGTACCTCCTTCCCAGTGGAGGCAATCTAAATTGATATGAAATATTAGATTTGATTAATAAGAGAACTAGAAGCGGCACAACAACAACAAGGGTGGTTTTTTTTCCCCAAAGAGGGTTTTCCACTAGAAATATTTATGTCTCATGTGTTGCATGTTTTTATGGTTTCATGCTTATGGTTGATGGTATGATCTCTCTTTATGTGTTTCAATTTGTGAATGTTTAAAGGTCTATTAATGGGAGAAAATAGGATAAGTGCCTTCACTACTGATTCAACCCCCCTCTCAGTAGCACTCTACATTTCTAACAATTGGTATTAGAGTGAGGCTTTTAATTGTAGCTAGATCATTGGAGAGTAGATATAAAGAGTATTAGTAAAGATTTTGTGAAACAAAATTGAAATGGATCAACAAGGAGTTCCAATTCTCGACGAAGGTAAATTTTCAACATGGAAGGTGAAATTAGATATGTATTTGTTCTCTCTTGATGAAAACATTTTGTTGTCAGTGGAATATGGAATATAGGATGAAAATAATGATAAGGCTAAAGAGATTATTTTGCATGGAATTTCAAGATATGATAATCTTTATGTAACACATTGTGAGACCACAAAAGAGATGTTAGACAGGTTGCAAAGTTTGTATTGTGGAGGAAACTTGTAGATTTTAGAGAAAGGTGAAGGACTCTACTACTCACATGCTAATGAGAAGGAAAATGAAAAGGATTCTACACTTATAGCAGTGGAAAATCAAGCCTCCTCACAAGATGAAGATGAAAGCATTAGTGACAAAAATGATGGATCGAGGTCTACTCTAGAGGGACAACAAGAAGAGATAAGCAACAAAGATGGAGTATTAGCAAGGTTGGAAGAGAAATCCAAGATAATGGCCCTATAAGCAGAGATCAAAAGGCTCACAGTTGAGAATAAAGATCAGCGAATGTTACTGCAAAATTTTGATGAAAAGGAGTGTTCCTATAAAGAAGAAATTCATATTTCAAAACTCAATTGGAAGAAGAAAGAAAATTGAATAAGGAATGAGGAAGCAGTACAAGGAGATATAGGATGAGTATCAAAGACTAAATGTTGAAGAAACTATTGCAGGAGAAGAATTAGAAAAGACCATATCTAGAGCTCAAGCATTTATAAGAAAATAAAGAAATATTGGAGCAACTAGTAGCAATGTGAAAAAGGAGATTCATCAGCAAAACCAACATCCATGCAAGAAATAAAGCAAGAACAAGGGACATAACCAACAAATAAAGAAGAAGAAAAGGATGGGAAGATGCTACAATCGTTGACAATGCAGACATTTTACAAAAAATTGCAATAATGAAGAGATCAAATCCTCTCAGGAAAAGGAGCATCCAAATGAGAAGTAATATTATACATCCATGCAAAGAAGACTACCCTCATCATGAAGGTCATCAATGGTCAGGTATAATAGTCCTTTTTATTTTTATTGTTTCCCATGCAATGATTTTGGCCATAGGGCTATTGACTATAGAGCCAATGCATGGAATAGAAAATGCATCTATAGAAGATATCAGTCCATTCCTTAGTTCCTTGGTCACATAAGGTGTTTTGTGTGTAACAATATTAACCACAAGGCTAAGGATTGCAAGATTCCCATGTGTTTCAGGAGATCTAATCAAATTTCGAAGAACATGAAAGGACAACTTAATAAGATGAAGGAAGATCAACCCCTCGAATTTTGGAGGAGAAAGGAGCAACAAGGGACTCGCACCGAAAACTGAGGCCTACATGGTATCAGGGGGAGTATATAGATGCATCTTGAGTTACATGGAGACCATTGGAGGTGCAACCATATCAGAAAGAGTGCATGAAGACAAATATGCATATTAGGAAGGAGATGCATGTGTTCAAGGGGAGTTCATGAGGTTTGAGGTGTTATTTTATTTCTAATCTATTCCTATTTTTGGTCTGATATCAGTGTGATCAACCATACTTGTTACTGATTATCTTTGGAGAATCTGGATGTTGATAGTTTTAAAGGTATGGCAACGACATGTTTTCTTATGTGCATCGTTAAGGTGTGATGGAGGATCACACATTCAAGGGGAGAATTTTTTCTTCCTAATGGTTTTACAGATGATTGACATTGTATTCATGATGGATGAACATGTTTTGTGCTTACCTAACATGGTTTTATTGCAAGAAAGATTATGAGTTATATTTTTTTGTTGATTTCATACATTGCAAGATAGTACGTTTGCATGACATAGTTGGTATATTGATGGTTCTCATACTGCTACATCATATTTATGTCATGTATTGACATGCATGTGAAACTACCATGGAGATTAGATGATGGTGTGTTGGAGGTAGTTCATCTAGAATATGCATTTTATTGCTCATGTTATCTATTTCTAGATGTATGATATATGCTACTACTGATATGTATCTGGATGGTTGAGTCATGACGATATTATGTGAGTTGGATGGTTGACACATGGAGTGAGTATGATTTTGTTTGATGATAAGAGTTTTGATCCTATGGTTTTTGTTTCTTAAGATTTTTCTCTCATGAGGAGAGAGAGTGTGATTTTGATGGCATGCAGTCAAGGAGATGATGAGTTTTTGTGTTTTTTGACTGTGCTATTTTTCCATATCTTATGTTTTTGTTGTTGATGCATAGAATATCTCTTTGTTGATCCTTCTTGGATTCATTCCGTATTTTTTCATGGATTGATGATGTTGGAGAGACTACTTGTGTTGGTTCATATGTTGCTAGTAATGTTGTTGTTTCTTGTTCATATATTACTTAGAGCTAGTGTTGTTGCTACGATACTATGATTTTATATTGATGAGCCTCATGGATGTTTTGTGATGATTTGGATGTATATGTTTCTATTTCAATGTCATGTTATTCATGTTATTGGTCTTAGATGATTATTTTGGATATATGTACGTGGATCATGATGGTTTCTAGTGGTTATCATGATTTTGTTGCAGATATTTCATTGATGAAAGTTACTCAAATGATGATGGTGATATCCTTATTTATGGTTGATATGTTGAGAGTAGACATGCATAGAATGTGTTATACATAGTACTCCTAATGCAGTTTTTACATTCGGAGCTTATATCATTGATCATGGAAGCTTTGTATTTGAGGAACATGGAATGTATTGTATTTTCATTATTTCTTCTCCATGGAGCATATATTGTTACTCATTGATTCCATGTACTTATGTCATATCATTGTAATGGGCATGCATAGAGGAGAGAAAACATGTGTGCATTGTAAAATCCATGTATTATTATTATTTCATCTTGTTGATGTGTTGCTCATGGAGAGACCCATGGTGTCTAACATGCATTGCAAATCCGTCAAATTAGCTATGTATGGGGCTAATGGGTGTCCAAGTCATGTCTTATTTTGTATATCATTGATATAACCCTATTACATTGGGTGAATAATGTAAAATTGGGTCCATAGAGTCATTGGTTGGTGATAGGTATGCTTATAGAAGAGTCATATGTACTTATCATAGCCATGTATTTTCTCTATGAATCCTTGTATATGCATGGTATTTTATTGTATATCATTGCTCAAAGTTAGTTGGAGTCCTGGTTCATGAACTGTAGTATGTTTCACTTGGAAAGGAGGCTTGTCATAGAGAAGTGGATTTGTTGCTACAGTAGTGAAGAGATTGTGATTAAAACTCCATTACATGATTAAGGGGAGCATGCTCAGTATTAGAGATGACATGGCAATGGCTAGAGACATGTTGGCAGTTAATTTCCTTGTTTTACATGCTTTATCTTGCAAGAGATACATCTTTAGTTTGTATCAGTAAAGTGTTGAGTATGATAGGGGGAGTACTTCTCTCATTTTGACACATTATTGGCAGTGTTCTTCAGTGTTGGTATGGCCCTTTTCCATTGATGTCAACAGGGGAGAGAATTCAAAATGTACGGAGATCAGTTTCAGTGTTATGGAAAGTATGTGGAGATCAACCTCAAAAGTTAGAGATCAGGTTGAGGAGATCATGTTGAGGCTGACATCAATTCCAAATGGGGATCTTGTTGGCATTGATGTCAGCAGGGTCTTGGTGGTAGTTCTCCTTATGATTTTGATGAGTGTTTGGCTTATTGCAGTGATTATCTTGTTTGTATTGTGCATATATATTGTGTTCATTAGTTTGTTGCAATGATTTGCATTTTGGCTTTATTGGTTGGGATTGATGTAAATATGATTATGACCTATTCTAGAACCTGGAGGTTGAGTAGAGATGTGTTAGATATTCGTTCCTAGTGTAATGATTGAAGGTTGATGATGTTGCAACAGGTGTTGGAGGTAGTTGGACAAGTTGTTGATGTTGTTATGGGTGTTAGAGATGTTAATCCTTGATGAGGTCAACATACTAGGTGTTCATGTTCTTGTTCATGTCCCCATTCATGTTCTTATTCATGAATTATTATAGAGATGTTTGGCCTCATGATGATGTTCTTGACATGCTATAGAGTTTCACATAAGTTTTGATAGGTTGTGCAGGGTTCTGAGGAGAGTATATGGTTGATTAGCACCCATGTCAACCCTTCACATGTAGGATTCTAGGTAAATTTGGTGGTGGAATTTGGTTGTAATGTTTAACCTATTTCCAAAGGTGACACAGATCTTGGAAGAGGTTTAGAAGTGTGTACATATGCTAGAGAAAGTGTGCAAGCAACTGGAAGAAATTATAAGTATAGGATCCCTTGTTTTCTCTTATTGTTTACCACAACTGAGATTTTCTAGTGTTATGGGTGTGATTGTAAGCCTTTAGCTGATATTTTCCAGTGTTTTGGTTGCATTTGTAAGCCCTTCAGCTATTTTTTCTAGGGTTATGGGCATGGCTGTGGCCTAAAGCGAGATTTCCTCTAGATTCCTCACACGTCTTAGTTAATCTATGAGTTTTTCTGGTTGTATTGCTCACGATTTTTCATGGAAAAGTTAGAAAAAGTTAAACATAATCTAGAAGGTGGTTAAAGTGGAAATATATCTCTCATTCAATAGAGATAGTGGTAGATCAAGTCAAGGATGAAGATATGACTCAAAATTTCGGAGTGTATGGAGATTTCTTTAGCTCAATAGATTTTGGTAATTATTGAGTTAATCACCTAAGTTCATCTATGTATTGGAAAGAGATCAATGGTAGATGGTTGGTTGCGTTATCTATTGTGTGAGTGTGAGAGAGGAGAAGTATGTGAAATTTATGAAGGTTATGATGAAAAATTTATAAATAAGTTTGCAGATGTTGCAACAGGTAGTAGAAGCATATTTCAGCCATAATTTTATGCCGAGAGTGAGGAGATCAAGTAAGAATTTGTTGTAGTTATTTTTGGTGATTGGTGTAGAAATTAGGTTGTAGATTTGCAATTTCTCATGAAGTTTTAATCAAAATCACAAGACACAAACATAATTTATTGCTATGCAGACATTAATTCACAATTTAGAACAAAAATATCAGATATTCAAGAAGAAATAACACACATGCAACAAGTATTTTTATCTAGGGAAAGAAATCTACTAAAAACCCCAATACTTTCTTGCATTAATCAAATGAATAAATATGTATTACAATTACTTTTCTCAATTAAGCTCACGCTGCAAGCGCACAACCTATCACTCTGCTCACTCAAGGCCTCTAAAGCAGACTTAGTAAAATTTTGCCTCGTCTTGAGCTCCTGTTATTAAAGAAATTCCTATAATTGAATTTTGCAATTCCTTAGGATGATCATATGACTAAATGCAACACATGTACACTCAATACTAGTCTACAATTGATGATACATGGCCTTGGAATCTCCACCTCAACTAGGTAACTTAAATTCTCTGAATGCACTAGTTATTTTGGGTTGATTTATTAGTTAACTAGATGATCACTAAGTTTTACTAAAGTCCCACTTATTAACCGGCCTTCCACTAGTTCCTCCAAAAGTTAGAACTAGTTTAACTAAAAACAACCTGAGATAACTGACCTTGATTGCTATAAATTAGAAATCACACATGAAAAACTGAATTCTAATTCCTCCAAATTGAATTTACTGAGTAAAATGGGTGACACAAGCCATGTCACACAAGTTAACATCATCCAAGTTATTTTCTGATGTGGAAATTCGAATTTTCTCTTTTAAATCAAGGCAAAATATAATTAAGAATTTTTTGTTGCATTTTTCAACACTCCCTCTCAACAACAAAGGGATCATCAACCACCCTCATCCCACACTTCTGGAACTTGAACTTACCTCTTGACAAGGCCTTTATCAAAATTTCAACCTATTGTTCCTCTATCAGAATGTAATGCAACAACATTATTTGCCTCTACACACAATCACGTAAATGGTGATACTGGATATATATATATATATATGATTGGATCGATTATGAAAAATATGATTTCAGAGAGCTTAATGAAACTCTGGTTATCACAGTAGATCATATTTGGATCCATCATTTGACAAAAAAATCCAACAAGTATCTTTCTCATCCATATTGCCTCACATGTTTCTTGACTGAAAACCATGTATTCTACTTTTACTGAGCTAAGTTCCACATATATTTTCTTCTTTCTATACCAAGAAACCATTGCAGACTCAACACTAAAATTACACCTGATGTACTCTTTCGGTCTGATGGACTCCCCACCCAATATGCATCTAAGAAGCCACATAGCTTCACTCCCTTTGTCTGTTTGTACGATAGTCCAAAATTAGTAGTGCCTCTAAGGTACCATAGAACATGCTTAGCTACCATCCAAAATAATTTAGTTGGCCTAACCATAGCTTGTTTCAGCTAGTTGACCACATAGCACATATCTAGTCATGTGTTGATAAGATACATTAGTGAACCCACCAACTACCGGTAAACAATAAGATTCACTTCCTCACCTAATGTGGTATCCTCTTTCCTCTAGTTGGTCACTAGAGGTATCTCCATGGGTTTTCAACTGTCCATGCAAAAGCTACAAAGTATCTCATTGGCATACTTTCCCTGAGATACAAAGAGTTCCCCATCACCTTTCCATACTTCCAATCAGGAAGTAGTGCATGAGACCCATGTCCTTCATTTCAAACTCTCTTGCAAGGTCCTCCTTGAAAGATCTGATTCGTTTATCATCACCAGTTAAAATCAAGTCATCAATATATAAGACAATAATCAACAATTTACCTCCTATTAAGATATTATAGAGGTTTGTATTCGCTTCACTTTTGGTGAAGTCCAAACCAGTGAGATAGTTATCAATGTTGGTGTACCAAGTACGGGGTGCTTGCTTGAGACCATATAATGCTCACTTGAGTCTTCACACATGAGACTCTCAATCAAAATTTGTCAACCCTTCTAATTTCTTGATATACACCTCCTCCTCAATAAATCCATTGAGGAATATTATTTTTACATCCATCTGGTGGATATTCCACCCCATCTGTGCAGCTAGAGCAAGAATTGATCTAATGGATGAGTACCTTGTTACAAGATAAAATATCTCCTCATAGACAATACACTCAACTTAACAGTACCCATTAGCCACAAATTTGGCCTTGTAATTTTCTATGCTTCCATCTATTTCATGCAGTACCTTAAATATCCATCTCGAACGCACAATGATTTGTCTCTTGGTCTTGGGACCAATTCCCAAACACTGTTCTTTACAATGGATTCATATTCCTCCACCATTACATTAATCCATACAGGTTTCTCTATTACTTCCTTGAAAGAGTATGGCTCAGTCTCTATAAGCCCAGTCATTAGACCATGTAGCTATTGTACCGATCTGGTTACCTTCTCTTTCTACGGTAATTTTTGGGAGCACCCACATTCTCCCTCACATCCTGCACAAGTCGCTCATCTTCCCTTTCCTGCCTTATCTAGATGGTTTTCCTTGAGTGGTTGTCTCCACTCTCTGGGCCTCAACTTTTGGTTTCTCCACAACTTATTGAGATTCCTCCTTTCGAGCTAAAAGGTCCTCTTCTGGTGGGACCTAAATCCCCCTCTCAAGAGAGCACCACATCACTTTATCTTCATCAAAATTTACATCCCTTCAAACAATTGTCATTCTGAGGAATGGAAAGTAAACACGGTGGTTGTGGGGAGTTTCCATGTAACCCACAAAGACCCCCAATTATGTTATCACCTCTAGCTTCTTCCTTGATTACTTGGAGACACAGTGGTAAATAGAGGCTCTAAAAATCCTGAAGTGCCACACATCTAGCCTTCTTCCCAGAGAAATTTTACTTTGGTGTAGTAACTCCCATAATCCGATGAGGACTTTAGTTGTGCAAATAGATTTTTGTGTTGCATGCTTCAGCCCAAAAATGCAAAGGTAGGCCTTGGTCATGCAACATCTCCCTCACTGCTCCCACAATGATACGATTCTTCATCTCAACCACATGTTGACGATGCTATAAATATCTCAACCAAGGGGGTCTCCCCGATGTAAAGTACCAATTAGACCTTACACCATTTTGGATAGGAGCCCCATCAGGATATCAGCCTGAGTGTCGTGTATTCTTATAGGTTTTCCTTGACTAGAAAGTTTAGCACAAGAGGGTTATGCACAGGTAATCTCGGATCAGCAAGTGACTATGCTTGATAACTGTTCAGTTGTATGTGTGTCAAATTATTCTACTACAGAGGGAATGGAAAGTGAGGCTTTAGGAGAGAAGTAATAGTACCACCCTAGTAGACACACACATACATAAAATATACGTCTAACACCTAGTGGAATATTCCACAAAGATACAACAGTCATTGCAACCATTATAAACAAGAAATATTTTTCTAAAATCCACTGGAATAGTCCACAATGATGCGATACTTATAGAAAAAATTATAGCACATTCTCAATATGATCAGTACTAAAATAATCGAAATAGTTCAACTACTTTAGCACAGATGAAAACAAACATGAATTACAAACATGCAAAAAATAGTCTTACAAATATTCCTAATCCATGCAGAAAGCATGTGTTGGTCATGAGGCTTCTTATATTAAGTAAAAGTCACAAGACACATGTATACAATAAACACCACTAGCCCCAATAGTGGAGCGTTGGAGCCACTCCTTACTCCCCAAATTAACTAGCTTGTCTCACTATTTCCTTGTGGGAGGAGCCAAGGTGAAAATTCCTTTTCTCATATAATGAGGGTGTATATATAACCAATGGGGTGATGCTTCACCTCCCTTGTGACCCTTTGACTACCCTCATGATTGTTTTACTTCCTATAACTTTTTTACTTTACATGAATCTTCATATTATGTATCTTTCCTTTGGACTTCCACCTTACAATAAATTTTGAATGGATAATTACATAATCCACAATAATGATGTGGCATATGAAAACTCATGACATGACATGAAATGACATCACTGACGTGGATTTCTTGATGACATGGCAATGTGAAGCCACTTATGTTGTTTCTTGCTACATGTATTCTTGAGGATTCTCTTCTATCCACCGCCTTATGGCTTAGAGTTAAGGAGTCTTCAATGATATCAAGTCTTGAGTTAAACTAGTGTCCCTTTGTCCTCCCTTGATTAATCAGCTTGCATAATTAGCTACAAAGATTTCTTTCAACATGTTTCCCTTCTCCATCTCCTTATTTATCATCCTGCCATGGTATAATAGAGTACAAGCATATGAAATTCACTCATGATGAGACACCATTATTCCGATAAACCCCTAATCTAAGATGGTGCATGTTGATCCTCTGACTAAGCCGGAACTAGGTTGTAGGTTGAGGGAGAGGCTCAGTAACTGCACTATTGTACAGGTCAGGTAGTCAGGGGTGAAGTTTGAGCCTTGAGACTATAGAATGCACAGTTCAGGCTAGACTAGGTAGGTAGATTGTATGGTTTTGGGACTTAGTGAGTTGGGCTAAGGGGTTTTGTATTGTTTTAGCCAACTGCATTGTTCTGGGAGGCAGAGCATACCTAGTGATTACATATCTCAAGAGTTGAAGGGTTGGGATTGACCTCAGAAACTGTGTAATGTGTAGGTTAGGCTAGGCTGGAGCGATTGATTGCACAATTATGGGGTCCAAGGTTTGGGCTTAAGCACTCGAACTACGTAGTGCATAGTCCTAGGAGGTAGGAATTTCACGTTGCATAGTTTCTAGGGGAAGGAATGTAGCTTGAGGGCTGGAAATTTTTAATGCACAATTGAGGAAGGCCGAATGAGGCTAGGTTGTTAGGATATTTTAGGAATTTAGCTAAGTGTGGGATCAATGAACTGATGTGATCAATGACATGACTTGACTATGATCACACACTTAGAACACTTGGTGAAACAATAACATAGATCATCCATGACACATGAACCACACATTTCCCTTAGTGCAACTACTTCTCGATGATGTATGACAAGTGTGACACTAAAGATACACTTTGTGATGACCGTTACAACACTTGTGAGAAAATGCTTTCAACTTTAGGAATAAGTGGGATGGATGTTTACATGGTAGGATCAACTCATTCACATAAATATAATCCCTTGAAACCACCAAAACATGCTTATATTCATCGTACGACACTTAGCATGCAAAAATATGGCATCTTACTTTTCTCACAAAAGGTATGAAAACAATTAGAGAAAACACATGGAATCGGTTTCAATTTTTGTGGCGACAATGTACAAGACCAAAGTAGGTTCCAAAATTTGGTGTAGGACAAAATTTTGGATGGTGTTGTAGGAGCGACAACACTTAGCAACACACAAGTATAATTATATATTCTTTGTCTCAGTTAACTCTTTTGTGCAGGATCCCAGTTCTTCAGGGAGTATTGATTCATCGTGTAGATCAGTCTGGCCTCCCCACTTACCCAGTGAATAAAAATGGTCCCCTTTGTACCTCCTTGGTTGAACACAACATAAGATTCAACAATATCACAATGTTTCGAATTGGAAAGGGTTATGAAGTTCGCAAGATTTAGATTTTTAGAGTATTTTTCATCTTTGGTGTTGCTCCGCTACCAATAGGCATGGATAGTACCCCAACAGAGTCACTATAGGAACACAAACATTGCTCTGTTATCAATGAGCCTAGACAGTATGCTGACAGAGTTGTTTTCTTCATGTATTTGTGTAGGAAACCTTTCTCTTCTTTCAACTTTATTTATATATTTAAAGAGGACTCTTCATTGGCCCTTATTCATTTTATGGATGGAAGAGGGATCCTGACTTATTGAGAGTAGGAGAGGTTGTTTCTTCATAGAAGCATATAGAGGCCTCTGATTTAGGTTTGCTCATTTAGATTTTCCCCTTTTCCTCTTCTACTTATTGGATAAGCGTGAAAATAACAAAACATAAAGGATTAAGTGTGGTTATAAGGTTTCTTGAATAGACATGAGAATCATGGTTTGACCAAAATGCTCCTTACATATGGATTGTATTTTCTGTCGGACCTTCATTAACCAAAAGATATAACCAACGCAAGGAAGGAGGACCAAAGGTTAACCAAATGTTGTAGTGTCACAAGTCTCTTTTCAATTCTTCCACATTTCCTTTTGAGCCAACAAAACATCTTCGTGCAAGGTCTTACAAAACAAAATAAAAGACAACATACAACAAAGAAACAAAACCAAAAGAAAAAATGGAAGGAGGCTATACGAAAGATGATGCAAAACCAAAATGAGAAAAAATTAGAAAAACTATAGAAAATGAATGCAGGATGGATGTGCAGGTAAACTAAAATGAAATTAGACCTACTCCTAACCTAATCATATAGAAGGTTAGGGCCATTTATAATGAAATTTCCAATGAATCCATCATAGCTACTTTCGACCTGCATTGACAAAGATATACGAAATTAAAACTGATATAAAGAAATGTGTAACAAAACAAATAAGAACTTGAATAACTTGCACAAAAATTTGAAGGTATTTCCTATCCATAGAAAGATAGCCCATAGTCACTACTTCTAACCAGTTCACATTCTTACCTTTTCGATTAAAACCATTAGTCAAAAATCCTTGGAAGCTTCTTGTGAGTGTGTCTTCAAATACACTAAACTCCTTAGCAAGCACGGGGAAAGATCGAAACTTATTATTCACGACAGATCTTGCCAAGTAAGATTGCTCCAACCATTCAAACATTCGATCCTAAAATTCATGACAATCCTCTTGAAAACCTCGAAACCTTTGAAAATATGAATTTTCTATTAGAGGCATGGGATTACGATGAGAATCTTGTGAGTGAAAACAAATCTGATCATATTCAGTAGACATGTCAAGACAATGAATATTTGACATAACCTTTAGTGAGCGTGGAAGTGCCTCGACTGCTTCAAAATGTACCCGAATAGTGAGAGGTTAAACCATAAATATCAAAGGGTGTAAAATAACTTCCATTAGATGTGCTGACGAGAAAATAGTAAGTTGAATGATAGTCATCGGAGACTAAATTATGATCAGATGGGCTACTTAAAGCATTTGATTCCTAGTTTGCAATTAACAAATATAAATCAACTTGAACAGTTTAACAAATTCTCTCCATAATAAAATCGTCTTCCTCGCATGATGAGTGTAACAAACCATTTTCTTGTAATTGGTTATGTTAGTGTCTGTTAGTCCTGCCAGTCACCAGTGATGAAATGTCTTCTTTCAAAGTTTTTTTATAGGGTCCTACTTCAAACTTGTATGGTTTTAATAGGATTTCAAATAAAAATTTGGTCATTGGTTAGTGTGTCTAGGTATGTTAATACTCCCTTCATTTCATGGTCAAAGTTTCATCTGAGTTATGCCATCACTTATTGTGATGACTCATCACTGAAGTGTCTTGATCACCATCTTAGTCATGACCTCATGGTCAGTCATGTTTCAAGGTCCAAATCATTAGTTTCATACTCCATTGGATGTCATCATTAGGTCAAGTCATCAAAAAAGTCGAAAAAGAGCCATGACATCATCTAGTTCATCATTATGGGAGTATTAATGGGTAAAAGTGTTATGTAATGATATCCAAAGTTTATTTCAGCCCTCAGAAGAGCGAATTCTTGCCTCTAGACTATCATTCTTTCTCCCTCGCTGTGTTTTTGGCATCCTTGTTGTGCTTTCGAAAAGCGAGAAAAATCATTCATTGCAAAAGTTTTATCCATCAATTTATAGGTCCAACACATCATCATCAACTAAGTGAACTTCATTCACTCCTCCTTCATCCTTCCTTTCATCAGTTTGCTCAGCAAGAGCCAGTGAAACACCCCCTCCTAGGGGTTTGCTGAGCTTTTGGTCTCTTAGTCATTTTACTACATTATTGTTGTAAAAACCTAATTTTTATGCTCAAACACCCTCACCTATACTCCATATACCTCCCCTAACCTTTTCCCATGCTCATTCCCCGCATTTCCCTCACTTTCCCACAAACCCTAGCCTATTGCTATACTTTTGACACTTTCCTAGGCTAGGGCTGTGTTTTTCACTTTAATACCCCTTCCCCTCACTTATTCCTAGGAATTCCACTTTAATTAGCTCCCTAACCTCCCTCACTATCCCCCCAAATTTTCTTGGAATTTTTCTAGTTCCCTATCCCTTTCATTTCCCTTTCATTTCCTCATAGCTATAAAAATCCCTTGTTTTCCAAAAACTAAACCCTAATTCTTCCTCCTAGTGAGCTAGAGTTTCACGTCGGAAGTAGAGACTAGGCACATTGAAAAGAAGAAGTAAAATAGTGGAGGTAATGTCTCAAGAGTTGAGCCATCTAACATCAAAGATATCAATGCCTCACAAACTCATCAAGAGGTCATTTGCGGCACACATGGATGATTTTGCTTCAAAGCGTGTTTCTGACCAAATGGAGATGAAATTGACAAAAGTGGAAGAGGTTTCTGTCAATAATATACCAAGGGACAAACAATTCCTTCATATTTTACACAGGAATCATATATTGGGAGATATACAACTTTCTTGGAGACCTATGTCAGAAAATAAAAAAATTTCAAGTTAATTTCCTGTTTTAGTCATGATTGTGTGGCATGGATTTCGAGCAAATGAAACTGAATTTCCAGAAAATGAGAGAGGATTGTTTTCAAAACGTACTTATATGCAAAAACCTCTCTCAGTTTGACAAACAACCTTATGGTTAGAGGTATATAGCTTCATTCTTGAGCCTTATGTTAGCAGAAAACCCAAAAAATTTAAAAACACAGTGTAAGCTATAAACGCAGTAACCTGGACATTGCGCTTAGTGTGGAGACCTCCAAATGGAAAACGGATTGCATTTTGGGATTCATAATGACCTATATATGTGATTTTGACTATTTTCCCTGCAAAATTTGAGCTTTTGACAGGTAGAAAAGGCAAAAACCCCTCAAGAAATCACCTTTCTACCTCCTTTTTAGATGGACGGTGCACTTATAGCGCCTTGGGAGAATCAATTTTTGAAGGTCTTCGCATGGGTAATTTTAAAAAATTCTAGTTGACCATTCTCTCAAATGTCAAATTTGACTTCAGAAAGGCTTCCAAAATCTACTTGCAAGATGGAGCTACGCTTATAACTAAGTGCGGTGCGCGTATGGCTAAATGTGTTGTGTTTATACCTGTAATAGTTTTTTCAGTTCATTCTCACCAGATCTTGGTTTTATGATGTAATTTTGATATTTCAAAGGTAATTATGGAATAAATTAGCATGATAGGTTGTTTTTGTGCTTAATTAGGCCTCATAAATGAAGCAAAACTCAAATCAAAGTCTAAGAGAAGAGTTCGTTTTTGACCTTCTCACTCTCTGTTGTTGGTTGAGAGATTCTTGGGAACTATTCCACCACTTAAGAATTCAACCTCTGAAGTTGGGGAAGTGTTTTATCTTAGTTTATATGTATCATTTCTCATTCAGAGAGAATGTTTGGACTTCAAAGGAGAGGACTTGTATCTCTATGCTTTCATACAGTTAATCAAGGAGAAATTGCAACTATTTTTCAGGAATACTTGTTCAATAAGTTTATGGTGTTGTTTCCCTTCTATATTAGTTTCTTATTGATGAATTAATCTCTCTTAACATGCTTTCCTTTCTTCATGTGATTTTCCTTACAGTCATATAGGTAGAATTCTTTATATTCAAAGCTCTGTTTATGTGGAAAATCATGTTTATGTATCGCTACTTCTAGATGAATGAATTCGTGCTAATACATGCTCATTATTATTTCTGAAGATTTCAGACCCTACAATACATTGACTAAAATCTTCAATCCACCACAAAACATTGTTATCTTGCTCCTTTTTATGCCTACTACTGCAAACTTTTAACACTTTGACCTAATTGATTGCTCTCATCCCTAGTCCAACAACCTAAAAAACCTCGAATTTCCAAATATTCAAACAAGACTTATATTTTTAGCCTAAAATCCATTACTTTTCTAGCTATTCATTGAGAAATCCTTAGAGAGATCCCTCTTTGGTTCAGCAGGGCTAGCCGCTGAACTACAAGTGGTTTGAGGTTACCTCTTTTGATCTCCTCCTTAGCCTGGGACATTATAGAGGCTAACAGGTTACACACTACACTAGCATCGTAATAGTCAAAATAAGTAAAAAAGAATGCTAGTATAGAAAACACATGAAGCCAATTAAGGTAAAACAAGTGAAGAATAATTTGATTCGTCAAATAATCCATCCATTCACTAGTGTTCAAGAGGATTTCAAGTGCGATGAAGAAAAATATTAGCATCAGAATATTCACAAGAAGGATTAGGAGCTGATTGTTTTCAAAAGAATGTGACAGGCATGATTTCCTTGGCCAAAGATAATCTTTAGAATAATAGACTTCAGAACTCCATGCTTTTGTGGGAGACATGCTTTCCAAACCTAGGCTAAGAGAAAGAGTTTTGCATGGATATGAACCAACTGAAATAGAAACTTGAATCTTATCAGAACTCGAATCTTGAAATTTTAAAAGATTATATTCGCAATGCCAAAAATATTTCAAGAAGGAATTTACATTGAGAAAAACCATGCAGAAAGAACAATTCCGCGAGGAAATCCAGATTTGACTTAGTTTGGAGATCTTAAGAGAGTTGTGAAGACCTAACATAACCATCAATGGAAGTTGAAGTGCCTCAACTCCCTGCAAAGTCTCATTATTTTAAAGGATTATAAAATTGCATTTTGAAGATTGAGCTGGATCATGCATGGTGCAAGGACAATTGCTTTCATTGATTTTATTGAGATCACTATCAAACGGATGACAACCATCTTTGTGATTGATTTGATCGTACTTTACAACTTTGATAACTATAATACTCAAGTCGAAATATTCTTCTGATTTAAGTCTAGATATGTATGAATCAGGGAAATTTCATGAGCAAGCTGATTTGAAGAGTTATCTTTATGCAAAACAAGAGGTTATACGGAATGGAAAGGATATTGTTGCGGGTGAGACCACCCTAGGGTCTTGGGTTGAGGACCCCAATAGAGCGGAGGGAAAACCACAATAAGAAATGTTTAGGCAATCAACCTAAATGCTTATTCTACTAAACTATGCAAGAGTGTCCTTACCCGGAAGTCCTACATTTGAGTAGATCCCATAGGGTGAAAACCCTCAGCTTCTCTTAATATCTTCAAAACTTGAAATTATTGAAATGAAACATATACAATAGTAGAAACATAAATCATGTTCATGATATTAACTTTAAATCATATAAATGAATGAACAATTACACATCAATGTAAGATTCATAAATGAATTACAATATAAATAGATGCATAAACACATTTAATATTGAAAACAAAACAACATTCCTTTATTGAAGTTATCTACAAGTAAAGTGGAGAAATACGACTTGAGTCCTTCTCCGGCTCCAGCAGAACCGTCCTCCGGATCCGTCCTTTCCCGTCCTCGGCAATCTTCCTCCATTACCAATAAAAGTATATCTCAAGAAAGATGAAGGATATCTCCAACAAGGAAACAAGGGTTTCTTGAAGCTTTTGGAGTGCAAGAGGCACGGGGATTTTGTTAGACTCGATTAGGGATAATCTCACTATAGTATCAATATCTCATGTCTTCTCCCTTAAGGCCTTTCGATGGAGGTTTATTTATACTTCTCAAAATTAGTTTTTCCAATTGGGCCATGGGAAATAGGAGGTGAGTAATAGGTAAGACCCGTGAAATCCGCTCAAAATTAAGGAAATTTATTTTTTTTAAGTGTTTTAACATATGTATGTGGGTTGGGTATATGCTGACCCGCGTGTACACACTTTTATCACAGGGAAAAGTAGCATATAGGGAATAAAACACTGCTTTTTAGATTTTGGACCAAGTTTGGAAGGAAGGGTTGTCCTAGGCCATAATCAAAGCATCAGATCTACCAAGAGTGGTAAATGGTGCTATAATAGATGCCCCCTAATGTATGAGGGTAGACGGGGTACATGATGGCCAAAATGTATTAAGTGCATAGAAGGAATCATGCTGAGACCGAGGAGGAGTTCACCAGAATTGAACCTGCCAAGACAACGAAAGAGATCAGAAAGAAATTGTTGTCTAAGGCAGGCATACCCAAGCTCAGAAATAATAAAGCATGTTTGCATGTCAAGTACAAAAGCAGATCCAATAGGCATGCAAGTATAAAGGAACTGAATATACATCATGGATCATTTGATCATAATCGAGAAAGTACATGTCTAAATATCACATATAAAGAGTTGATCAATGATGTTGAGGTATGATGTTGATCACTAAAGCCAAGAAACTAATCCAGATAATACCAAGTGAATATGATGGAATAAATGGTTCTACACTGCAACTTGGGTGCCAACATATAAGATGTCCTTGTAAGGAACTGCAACATATAAGGTGGATGGTGTCAACTAGCAGAAATAGGAGAAACTAACAAGTGAACCAAGACATGCTGATGCAAACCCCAAGTCTTCACTGACCAGCATGGTACATTTCTACACAATGGGAATAAATGATCTGAAGTTGACCATGTGAGAAATCATATGATTATCGATCATTGATGTATACCGTTAACAAATGCAAGGCTACCCACCGATAATGATGATGAGAGTCAAGGTACCCAGTACAATGTTACAAGTGCGAATAAATGAGTTGTAGTCGAACAATTGGAAGAATATATCAATCAGGAGACAATGATGTTTTCCCACTGCCGATAGTGAAGGAATCTGCCACTGATGACTGCAAACCCTAAGGTACTGCAAAATGGACTCTAGATTTCTTTCCTAGGGAAATGAGTTGAAGTCGATGGGAAAATATCTGCTAGAAGGAAGGAATTAAGGCATCCTTCATCAATCTAGTGCGAGTGTAACCCGTAGGCCAATAATGTGGAAGGAATCGGATGAACAAAGATGTAGTAACCCAACCGAAGAATGTTTTTAGCGTACACAAGATGTGGATAGCGCATGATAGAAACCCTCTAAACCAACCAATAATGAAATTTAACATAGAGGCAAGGAATCCACCAATAGGGTCAAATGGAAACAAAGGCACTGCACGAATCCCAATGTGTGATAATGAAAGCTGATGTTGAACACAAAGGAAACCACTCAGTCAAAGGCCCATGATATTGATCGATTCTGAGCACAAGGTGACCTATTAATAATGAAAATAGGGCCAGGGTGCAGCTCTAGATTTTCTCTCAGAGCAATTTGTCATAGTCGATAAGAAAAATATCCGCCAACAAGAAGTCAATGGAAACCTTCTCAAACCGGCACGAGCAAAGGACCAATATAGCCGATGTGATAACGAACATGATGCTGACAACTAGGGATGGTCGACTGAAAAATAGGTCAAGGGACACCACAGAGAGGCTGACTCAGGTTTACTTCCCTTGAACAAAAGCACGACTCAACTGTGACTATATGGTAGGATATGATAACTTCGTATAAGTTGCTTATGCAGGAGGCATAAGAAAACTCTCCATATGATTGGAAGAGGTAACCAATCAGAGGAGTACTGACTCAATAATAAGGTTAAGGCTCTCCTAATTCAAACTAAAGCCCATGCCAATGGAGGAAAGACTTACTTTTGAGTGTTTTGTTCAAGGGCGACACAATTGACTCTAGCTTCCATCAAATATGGAAATAATGTCCCATTTTGGCTCTTTTTGGAATATATAAATTTTTTGTCTTTTTCTTTTATATGAAGCTTGAAAAAGAATAAAAGAATGCTATAGTACATTGGAAAGAATGAGTGTCAAAAAAACAGATGCTCTAGTTCCTGGGAGGGGAACTTTCCTATGCTCAATGCAAGATAGCAAAATTGGTCAGGGACACTCAAAGGAATGTTCTTTCCACAGGTAAAAGGGTGCGTCAATTCGCAGAGGCTAAGTGATTGCAAGGTTTATGTTGGAGAAGACATGGTCGAAAAGTGGTTTAAACATGAGTCCAAATGAAGCCGGCTCAAGGCCAAAAGGTGCAAATAGTCAATATGCAATGTAGCAATACAACTCAACACAAAGGAGCCTCTAGGGTATAAGGGAAAAAAATAGCGCATAAGAATGAGAATGAGTCTTCAATGCCCAAGTCATTGCGAGGCTAAAGAGGACTCCCAAGCCTAGTCTGTATAGTACCATGGGAAACAAATGTTAGCAAGGATCTAACTAAGATTCCTATGTAAAGTTTGGCTCTACCATTGCGTCATTATTTTAAAGTCGGTGAGTGAAAATGGTTTGTGAACCAAGACATGATGGGGTCAACCCTATAGCAAACATATCGCAATATGGAGGCTAGTATGCAAAATGCAATGGAAAGTGGTATTCCCTAACCTATATGCCAGTAAGAAAACAATACCTGCCATGACGGGCCTGCAGTCATGGGACCAAAATGATTTGTCAAAGAAGTCTCCAAAATTTCCTGTAAAGATAACCCATTCCTGACACTCCAATCCAAAAGGTTAAAAAGTCCATAAGATAAAAATCAAATTTTGAAAAAATAATTTTTATTTTTCAAACTATATAAGGACTTTTGGACACACATTTTTGTGATTTGTGTTTTGAGCAAGGAGCTGTGGAAACAAACTCAAACAAACTTCCTCTGTCAAATCTAACTGTTCAAATCACTCCAAAACTTCCAGGTAACCCTTTTATCATGAATTCAATCATTTTTGATAGTTTTTAGATGTTTTTTTCATAATTTGGCCGTAGGAAATATGTTAAAAAATTCAACTATGCATACACGCAAGTTAAATACAGGTAACCTGCATATACGAGGGCCCTACACGTGATTGTGTAAAAAGGGAACCTCACTACTATGTTTGATTGGTGTACACCTCTACTAACCAACATGAAGAACCAACTCACTTCCATTCATAAGGGTCAGACAAAGAAATTCAGATACGACACAATATTATGCTCGTTATTCTTTGAGAAAGTACTTGGGCTTCGACCCAAGGTATTATCAACCATCAGTAGCTTGAGGGATCCATGGATTGGCAGATGGGCTAACCTGATGAAATGCCTAGGGGGTGGTGATGTCCCTAGGATGACTTTTGATGGTGCATTTTTCACATGGAGGGATCAATAGGTCATCGCAATCGATGAATACCCCTAAGTCGGTATGGATATCTGGGGAGATCTACATTTAGTATTACCACCAGATGCAGCATGGGGTGCCATAGGTAACAATTTTTTATTTTTTGAATTTCTTAAAAAAAATTGGATTTTTAATATAAATGAACTTAAAAATATTTTTATGAGTCAAGACACTTACAAAATATATGATCATGTTTCAGATGTGGGGCCAGTGAGACTTGATGGATTTCCCCGACATAGGAATCGTGGAAGAGATGCTGAAGGGGCTATAGCTGAGATGGAGAGAGTTCTCCATACAGTTCAGAGGAACTTGGTGAGACTGACTCACCAAGTACGCATGATAGCCATAGAGGACTTACCCGAGCAGATGTAGCATCCTGTGGTAGGATTACCACGGGACTGGGTGTGACTATTTCAGCATGTGGCCAATTCCATTGTTTATTTTCTAGTTGCTCATCTTGAGCCAGGTAGATAGATGATTAGATCTTTCTAAGATTAGACATGATGATGGGCATATGCCCAAATTTTGTAGGGATTTTTGTCCTAATTTTTGTATATTATTTTGAACACAAAATCTTTATCTATATACATGTTATTTTATGATGATCATATATACAAATGATACTTCGATTATTTTTTATGTTTTTTAATTTGATGAATGATTTATATGTAAGTATGATGCTTGATTAGGATTAGAATATGTTAAGGAATTTTCTGATTGTGGATTGTGAACAAATGTGATATAAATAAATGATTGTTGCAACAATCATACTCTCAGAAATTGGTGATACAAAAATGGATCTCATACCCGATAAATGTTATTAAATTGAGATACCACCAGTTGTGAGTCTAAATAAACCACTAACGAATCAATATCAAGAGATATTGCTTCAGATAGTGAATTAATAACGGCAGTATATTTGGCAATATTATTCAAATCTGGACCGATACATACTCCTCTCGAAACCATCAACTGTCAAAATGGATAATAAATCACCCAAGTCGCAGAAGAAAGGTTCCGATTATGCCTACTCTCACCATCAGCGAATCCTAAATATATTGAATTGTCCATCAATACCTGCCAAATTAGATCAAAAATATCATCACTAAAACTTATAGATAGATAGGTACAAACATACAATATATACAAACAAGTGCTCGACCGAAGCCTAAGAAAAGTACTTCTTAAGGTAAAGCCCATTTTTGGGCTTTGCCAACTTGTTTCCTTCAAATTCAATTCATTCATAAGCTCCCTTTTTCAAAACTCGTTTGACTATAAAGGGACCGTACCACATTGACTTAAACTTGCCTACCCCAAAGGCATCTTTGTCTTGATTGTAGACTAGGACAAGGTCATCTTTAGAAAAATTTCTAGGACAGGCAACTTTATTGTATTGAGTTCTTACCCTTTTCTTATGGGCTTCGTTTATTGTGGCTGCATCTCGACGCTGCTCATCAAGATGCTCCAAATGAATGAGGTGTTCCTTGAGACTAGAAGTCTCTGGAATAAGTTCAACAACTAGTTTAAGGGAAGGAATTTCACATTCAATAGGAAATATAGATTCCAACCCGTAAACTAGTTGAAAAGGAGTAAAGCAAGTGGTAGTCTTAACTCACGTTCGATATGCCCAAAGTGTCGGATACAACATGATGTGCCAATTGGATCTATCTTTGTTAATCGTCCTTTGCAGGATGATTTTAAGGGATATGTTCACGGCTTCAACCTACCCATTGGCCTAAGGATAATACGGAGATAAATGCTCTTCCCAGAAACCCAACTTGAGAGCCAATTAAGACACCAGTTGATTTTGGAAATGATCCCCATGATCAGTGACAATCTCTTTAGGGATACCAAACCAGGAAATATCTTGATTGAAGAGAAAAAAGGGCATTGTTTCACTGTCATTCTTAAAAGTAGGAATGGCCTTAACCCACTTCATAAAGTACTATACGACCATTATGATGTACTTGTGATTTCCTGCCTAAGGTAGATTACAAGTAGTAAAATCAATGCCCCACTTCATGAAATGATCGACGGTGATAACAGGGAAAAGCGGAGCTAGATGTGTGTGCATTGTCTGAGTACAGACTTGACAAGGATGGAATTTTTTGAATGCTTCTCTACAATAATTGAAGATTGAAGGCCAAAAGTATCCTGCTCGCAGAATTTTTTGGGTTGTTGCAAGCCCAGATAGATGACCACCACAAGCTCCACTCTGACAATCATTAAGAACTGACTTGGCTTCTTCCAAGGTTAAACAATGCCTAAGGATTGAATCAATCCTGCAATGATATAATGTGTCACCTATAATAACATAATTATTAGTGAGGTGACGCAACTTTCTACGCTCATCTTTGGAAAAAGTGGGTGGAAACTTCGAAGTCTAGAGATATATAATGATATCCCCATACCAAGGATCTTGTGAAGAAATAAGAAATAAGTGTTCATCAAGAAAAATTTCCTCATGAATAATTTATTCCTCACAAGGTAGCTCTGATATCAACTCTGCAAATACTAAATATTTCTTATATTTAGCCGACATGAATTCGAGATATAATTCTTGAAAATGACAATCTATCTATTATATTTGCCCCCAATCACTCGCCTAGTGAGAACAAACTGAAATGCATTGACGGCTGCTAAGACAAATGTTTTTTGAAGAAGAATGTAATGTCAAAGCCAATGGATAGCATGGATAGCTACCAAAGCTAATTTCTCGATGGGAGAATAGTGCAGTTCAGGACCTACCAAGCCTCGACTTAGATAGTAGATTACATGCTCACATAAGGCATCATATTCCAGAACCAGAACCATACCAATGGTTTATTCTGCTGTAGCGAGATACAAGAGGAAATCTTTGCTATAATTAGGTGGACTCAACAATGGAGAAGAGGTTAATGCTTTTTTCAAAGCATCAAAAGATCATTGTGCGAAATCATCCCATAAAAATAGGACCCCTTTCTTAAGCAAACACATAAATCCTTTTGTGATCTCGGCAAAATTGGCTATAAATATCCTCAATAAAATTTCTTTTCCTTGGAGACTTTGAAGTTGACATATGGAAGACGGGGAGGAAACTGAAGTATTTCCTCAACCTTAAAGGGATCAACACAAATCCCCTTTGTGGACATGATGAATCCTAACAACTGACTGGATGTGACTACGAAAACGCACTTGTTCGGATTCAACCAGATTTTATAAAAATGACACTGCTTAAAGATCAACCAAAGATGCTTAGGATGATCAATTATCTTTTGAGAACGAGCAACTAAATCATTTAGATATGCTTCGATAACGTGCTTGATGTTGTGAAAAGCATAAGACATGGCTTGTTGAAAAGTGGCTCCAGCTCTTTTAGGCCAAAAGGCATATTTTTGTACGCAAACGTACCCCAATGACAAATAAAGATTGCCTTGTGTTGATCTTCTGAACGGATGGTAATATTATTGTAACCAGAGAATCCATCCATGAATGAAAAAATTTCATTACCCACACATTCATCAATAATTTGATCGATAAAAGGCATGGGGTAATTGTCTTTTGAACAAGCCTTATTTAGGTCCGTAAAGTCAATACATACTCAAATCGTTCCTTGCTTTTTGTCTACGAGGACTGGATTAGAGACCCACTCAGTTAGAGGAATGGGTATATGAAACCTGCCTTTAGTAGCTTTTCGAATTTAGCTTTGATAGTTGCTACTTTTCTAGGATTAACTGGTCAAAGTTTTTGACGAATAGGTTTAGCATTTTCGTATATCTTGACCTCATGCTGGACTATAGATGGATCTATTCCATGCATTTCCTCATAAGACCAAGCGAATACATCATGAAACTATTTGAAGAGATCGGTATAAGTTTGAATTTCTTCAAGGGAATAGTCAGCGTCAATGAAGACATTTTCGATTATGTTAGGATTCCTAGAGATGTTCACTGGTACAGTTTGTGAGATAACAGACATGTTACCTTCAGTAGAAAATTGTTCTGGGGCCAAAGGGTTTAAAACTGTATGAACATCACTAGTAGAAGGACTGGACAAACTTGACTCAATTTCTTGCAAATGAGGGAAGAAATATCAACGATGATATAGATCATCCCATGGTATATCAACACCCATCATTGCTTCTAGAATTGATTCCTCGGATGGTAAGACTGTATCTAAGCAATCCTGAGCCGAAGTTGAATCAAGGGTCCAGGCTAGAGCCACATCTCCATCTAACTCCTCTGGTGAGAAAGAAGTATAATGGGAGTCTGCAAAGTTAACAATAGACTGATAAGAAGTTTCTGTTGTAGACATAGGACATGCCATTCCACCTACCTGCCCTCCATCTAATGTGGTGGTAGATGAGGATAAAGGCCAAGGGTTCAAAAAATAATGAGTTCGAAATAAATCTCTTTGAAATGGTCCCTTGGAGGATGAAATGACATTGATCCTAGCTGTATGAGAAGGAAGATAAAAATTACCCATTAAAGACGAGTACATCCCAACTCCTAAATTCTATATAGGTTTCTTGGATTATCCACTAATGGAAAAGTAGACTCAGAAGATGTGTGGGAGTCAATCAGAGAATAATCCATCTAATCAACTTTTACAATCCTCCCCTCATGAGGAAAACAAATGATGCGCAATAATGATGAAACTATGGCACCATCTCGTAAATCCAATTCCTGCCTAAGAGGAGGTTGTAATCCAAATTCGTATCAACTATTTCTACCTCAATATTTACCACCTTTCCCCCAACACAGATGGGAAAGGCTGGAATAATCCCATGCAGACTATGAGAATGTCCATCAAATGTTGTCAATAGAGTCGGTGAAGGAACAACTTGAGGTGATCCAATGGCCTTCCAACATGACATGGACATCACACATGTGGAAGCTCCCTCATCAATAACAGTTCGAAAGATGTTGGTCTTTCAATATGTAGACTTTATCTGGAAAGTCATATGATGGGGGAGTCTCTTTTTGACATTTGACATATCAAAAGTAAGCACAAGAGAATTTTTTGGATCTACTGCTCCAATTGACGAGAGTAATGCACTCCTCTAAGTGGGGCACGACTGGAGTACCTCTAACGCTAACATAAAACAAGGAATCTAATCTAGATCTTATACAATCAAGTAGTTTTGGGCTTCCCTAGCATTAGGTTTAATGGTCAACTACTTGACGGAGCCTTCCAGCATTTGAGGTATAGACTCAACAGAGGGCCTATCAATATGGAGTGGCTCTGAGGCATCAAAAGCAGACTTAGCCTTAGATTATTTTGATTCATCATAATCACGTGATTGCATAGCGACGTCGATATACGAGCTCATCATGTAGACATTTGACAAATTATCCCCTTCCTAGTTTCCCCCAACAAGGGTACTAGTACTAGAGTTAGCGCCAACAAGTAATTGCTACCCTTGGGGAAAAGGGTTAGTGAGGATAGTCTGGGAGCTAGAAGACCCCTGCTGCACTAAAAAGTGCTAAGCGTCTTGGATATTAGGTCAGAGATGAGTCAAATGATCCCCATTGCATAACTTGCATGGAAATTTTTCTTTTTTCTTGGACTCTTTCCTACCCCCTCCAACATCATTGCGAGTTTGTCTGCATTGCCCTTCCCATCCTGAAACTTTTTCCTACCTTTTCCTTTATTCTTCCCATTGGATTGTTGGATTCCTTTGGGGTTAGAAGTTTGGACAATTTTTATAGATGTCGGTTGGGAAGGTGTAAATAAAGATGACAATGCCTACATAGAAGAAGCAGTTTGTAAAGACAACTGTTGCAATTGATTCAGCGAGTTAGTCGTGTTGGCATCAACTAATCCAACTAGCCTGTCGGCATTAGGACCTAGCTTTAGTTTGGCTATATCCACCTTGAATCTAGGAGCATTAGGTAGAATTTTTTGAAGAACCCTAGACTGAGAATATATAAGTTCCAACTATTGGGCTTTGAAAATAGCCTGCTCTTCGGTGAAAACACTAGAGAGAGACACATCCTTAGAGATCTCAGGATGTAACGATTTAAGAAACCATTCAAGAAGGAATTCTTATGTAATATCAGCTTTAATGAGCCTCTTCCTTCTCCTCCATTCCTGTATATGATCTGAAATGTGAGTTTCCTGATCCTGTTCGAAGTTATCCAGAATCTTAGTTCTAGCATCATATTGAACATGCAATTGAAAATGGTTCAAAAAGATAGTAGAAAAATCGCTGAAAGAAGTGAAGGTGCCCCTTGGTAGTTCTATGTACCACTTAGCCACATTTCTAGTTAGGGTACGTTGAAATAATATCAACCTGATTGAATCGTCTATCAAGGATTTGGACGAACACCATAGGTGGAAAGTGGTTACATGGTCACTCAGATATTCACCAGTCTTCCCTTCGAATACCTAATTGGATCATTAGTCAATTTAGAGATATCTAGCAAGTTTAATGTTGCTAGAAAAAGGAGTCGTGGCAGACCCTGAGGATTCCACCCTGTGTGGGCTGAACTCCCAACATTCTGAAAAGAATGGCCTGGATTTGTGAAGGCACCAAGTTACCTAAAGTAACTCGTAGACCCAACTGAACCATAAGGAGCCCCTTTTGTTCTAGAAAAAACTGGAGCTTGACTAACTCCTACCAAAATACCTTCGTAACTAGTAAAATTGCCCCCTAGAGAAGTGTTAAAAGGAGCAGAGAGCCCTTGATAAGGGTTCCATGCATTAGCATAGAGAGAAAAGTTTTGGAAATAACTGACAGAAGAATACGACATATTCCCTTGTTGGCCAAAATAATATTGATTCCCAGCTCCTAACCCACTAACCGCAAGGTTTGTCCAACTCTGAAACAGAGTATAACTTTGACCCGTAGAGGAAAAAGGCATTGATCCCAAAGTTGGATTGGAATGTGGTATATGGACACCCCTAAACGAGATATCCTAAAAAGAATTTGATCCACTTGCCATGGATGAGGAGGAAACTGATGGAATACTTAACAGAACCGAAGGAATTGCTCTAGTCAACATTCCGAAAGGGAAAAATCCAATGCTAGAGGCAACAGCTTGAGAACTTCCACTCGAGGATGGAATGGAAGTAGAACCAAATATAGCAGTGCTAGGAGTAATGGAGGGTATATAAATGGTTCCTCCTCCTTGTATGGATATTGGAGTTTGCATACTTGTAGCACTCGTCATGGATGCCATGCTTCCAGCAGTGGTCATCGAAGGAAAATATCGATATCGACGTGGGCTCGAAGGCTTGTTGGTTAGAGTGCCAACCTATAATAAAATGTCTAGATAATCAAGAGGAAGAGGATAATTAGGAGCTGAAATAGACTCAGGAAGATATTCAACCTCAATATTGTCTTCTGACTGGAAGAGGAGTTGAGAAAGAACTGGAGTGTTCCTCTCTAACTCTCTACTTGTACCAGGTCTATCTTGTGAATCAATAAGTCCAACTGGAGGATCAATCTCTGATGTGCCTGCTACCACTAGTTGAAAACCATTGGTAAGATTTCTCCTACACCTTTGAGGAGAAGGCTTAGGACTTGTAGGTGATAGCCCACGAAGTCTCCTGGACCGACAAGCTGGTCGATCAACCACTTTGAATTATTTTAAAGAGATATATTTAAAGACTCAAAAAATTGTAAGTCTAGGCCAACTAGGAGCAAAGAGCACTCTCTAAAAGTCCCTAAAGATACAAGAAATCAAACAGCTTTCAAGTATTTCCACTCCAAGTGATTAGGACCAAACACCAAAATATAAGAAAGTCAAAATCAAGGGGGTTCTGAAAATAGTTTGGGGTAATTATGCCCTAGGCCTACTAGCGAAGGTATCAGAAGTAGTTAAGCTGACCTCCAGACAACAACCTTTTCCAGTGCAAGCACCCAAACTTTGCAAGGGTACCATCCGGAAGTACTATTGAACATGATGCAACGTCATTCTCAATTGCCACTGGATTCTCCTCTGCAGCCACCTATGCAATCCCCAAGAAAGCAAACTATGGATACCGACTCGTATCAAAAGTCAGGTGAAATAGTCGTGAGGCAAGATCCAACAAGTAGGAGATGGGGTATCTCTATTCCTTGTGTTCACTCTCCCTCGTGCTTAAATCCCAGTCACACATCTTTCCTAGTATTTCTAACAATATTGGGTTTCTCTCTTTATTCAACTTCTACATTTTGTAATTTAAGCGGCCTTGGAGAGTTAACTCTCCACTCACCTATTCGAAGGCCCTAATGAACCTAAACTTATTGGTGTTTGTTAATGACACAATAAAACTTCTAGTTCATTTTATTAGATCCCTTGATTTTATATAGATGTTCTTTAAGTCAAAGGGAATTACGAGAGTGAAATTGATGATGTTTTATGAGATAAAAGAAACCAATAGAAAACTAACTATATGGATGCAGTCATTTTCTTCGATGAAGAGTGATTTCTGCTTGGGTTCTACGAAAACCTATATATAAGAAAAATATTTTTATTTTCTTTTCTGAAACAATCCACACACACCCAAAATCTAAAAAGACTAAGAATTCTTAAGATGCAAACTAACCTAATGGAAGTCAAAATGATGATGCAAGATCCTAAACAACACTCATAAGCAAATGTGGTTCTTGATAGAGACACTAAGCCAACTTGAAAATGAAGAGGGAAAAAATTAAAAACAAATCTCTCTCCAAAGCAAGCATAGCCAATTGCAAAAGATCACAATTTGCTTCTCAACAACAAAACAAAAGAAATAGTAAACCAAAAAATTGGAAAAATAAAAACAATAGCGATGTTTTTTGTGTTCTTTATTTCAAGGAAACAAAATCAACTTTTTGAGGTCACAAAAGTACTACTAAAATTTTAAAGATCAAGAAATAAGCATAGGGAGTATTTAGATCTCGCAAGTTATAAAACTCATGAATAAATGAAACTTGAAACAAGAAAGATTAAAAACTTGCACAAATTGATCCGAACAGTAGCAAAATATTTTGGCAAACTGACCAAATTTCAACAAAGAAATATTTTCAAACTTGCCAAAAAGACTCTAAAAAAAGCACGGAAAGCAAAAACGCCACAAAACAAGGAAAAGAAAAGCAAGGGAACTTGCAATCTGGGTTAAAAATGAAATCAAAATCAATTTCTTGTTCTGGAAACCTAGAACATCCAAGAACTTCAAAACAAAGCCTTGAACCCAAGACACAAATTACAAACTTGCTTAAGAAGCAATCCTAGGCCAATCAAGACATTTCAGTGAGAAGGGGATTTTGAAAAATAAAGCTTGCAAGAAAACTGAGTTCTCTAGATAGTAGATGAATATACAACATCATAAATGACCAGGCAGTAGACCTAACTTGGAAAAAATATTTGAAAAAACAATTCAAAAAATTGCGTATGCGACTGTGTAAAGACACAGAAGTGTGCACACGCATTTCTAATACAAGAAACTCTCGTATACGCGAGTCAGCTTGAATAAACATGTATGTATACGCGACTGTAACCCAAGAAAATAGTGTATACAAAGCTTAATTAGGAAAAACAAAAATCAAAGTCTGATTAAGAATATCAGACTTGATGCCTTGGACACTAATGGATCAACTAACACTGTAAAAGCAAGCAATCAAGAAATTGGACCTTGATTAAGAACAAACAACCAAACCAGGAATAACAAGAATGTTATCCTTAGTGGAGTCACCAATTCTGTTGTGCGTGAGACCACCCAAGGGTCTTGGATTGAGGACCGCAATAGAGCGGAGGGAAAACCACAACAAGAAATGCTCAGGAAATCAACCTAAATGCTTATTCTACTGAACTGTGCAAGAGTGTCCTTACCCGAAAGTCTTGCATTTGAGTAGATCCCGCAAGGTGCAAACCCTCAGCTTCTCTTGATATCTTCAAAACCTGAAAATTATTCAGATGAAACATATACATCAGTAGAAACATAAAGCATGTTCATGATATTAACTTTAAATCATATAAATGAATGAACAATTATGCATCAATGTAATTTTCATAAACGAATTACATTATAAATAGATGCATAAACACATTTAATATTGGAAACAGAACAACATTCCTTTATTGAAGTTACCTACAAGTAAAGTGGAAAAATACGACCTAAGTCCTTCTCCAGCTCCAAGTGGAACCATCCTCCGGATCTATCCTTTCCTGGCCTCAACAATCTTCCTCGATCACCAATACAAGGATATCTCAAGAAAGATGAAGGATATCTCCAACAAGGAAACAAGGGTTTCCTGAAGCTTTGGGGAGTGCAAGAGGCATAGGGATTTCATCAGACTCGATCACCAATAATCTCAGTATAGTATCAATATCTCATGTCTTCTCCCTTAAGGCCTTCCCATGGAGGTTTATTTATAATTCTCCAAATTAGTTTTTTTCATTTGGGAAACAGTTTAGCCATGGAAAATAAGAGGTGAATAACAACTAAAACCCATGAACTCCACCCGAAATTAAGGAAATTTAATTTTTTTAGAGTATTTTAACATATGTACACAGGTTGGGTATATGATGACCCGCGTGTACACGCTTTTATCATAGGGAAAAGTAGTGTAGAGGGAATAAAACACTATTTTTTATATTTTGGACCAAGTCTGGAAGGAAGGGTTGCCCTATTCCATAATCAAAGCATCAATTCTACCAAGAGTGGTAGTAACAGATACTCAATTATCTTATTGTTTTCTCTTTCATCATGGAAAACCTCACTACCTTGTGTCAATTGAGAAGTGACCACATCTGATGAAGAACTTGAAGAGCATGGAGTATCTTCATCTCATGTAAATGCATCACAAATAGGTGAGCACAAGGGATAGTGGGATGAAGAGGAAGTTTCAATAAGAAAATTTTCTTCAGTTGGAGTAGATCGAAGATCTAATTATTTCAGATCAAAATCTTCTAGAGTAACCAAAAAATTGGTTGGTGGACTTAGGCATTCATCATTGCATGTATTAGCAAAATCATCATCATCAAAATCATTGTTTCCCAAGACTACAGATCTGAACAAATTGATTTCATTTGTCTCGGTAAAGCAATCGATTAGAGAAATCCTCAACTGATTCATCAGGATCCATTCTAATATGATTGATTCCTTTATAAACATCTCGGTAATCATACTTATCAATTGTTAAATGAATCTCCTCGACTAGATGGTTAAGAGAATGAATAGAAGCATGTTATGAAACCAACTCAAAAATAGATAGATCAACGGCTTAAAAATTATCCCCTTCGAGGGGGAAACCTCCTTTACATTACATAAATGAACAATTCTTGGATGATAAAAATGACAATCTTCACATCTTCACAATCAATTTCATAATATTCATAGAACTTAATAAAAAGAGATACACGCTTGGCAATGGATGTATCACCCTCACCATCAAACTTGAGTTGACAAAAGTCATTGAGGGATTCATTGGGGATTGAAATTTCACCAAGGGATGGGATAGAAAAACACCCAGGAGTATGATTTGAGGATGAGAAATTTACGATAAGAGATTCAAAATAGACTCAAAGGGCTCATCTTGTCATCTAGCCCTCCTTCTAGCGCCATTTTGTTGACCATGCTGGAAATCTATCAACCAAGGGGTTCTCCCTGATATGAAGTCCCAATTAAACCTTACATCGTTTGGGATAGGAGACCCATACGGGATATCGGCCGAACTACCATGTATTCTTATAGGTTTTCCTTGGCTACAAAGTTCAGCACAAGATATTTATGCACAAGTAATCTCGGTTTAGCAAGTGAGTATGCCTGGTGAGTGTTTGGTTATATGTGTGTCAAGATTTTTCCACTGTGGAGGAAAAGGAAAGTGAGCCTCTAGGAGATAGGTAATAATACCACCCTAGTAGAGACATACACACATTGAAAATTGTCTAACACCAAGTGGAATAGTCCACAAAGGTGTGACAGTCATTGCAACCATTACAAATTACAAAAAAGATTTTCTAACATCTAGCGAAATAGTCCATAAGGATGCGATAATTATAGCGACAATTATAGAAACAATTACAACACATTCTAAATATGATAAGTACTAAAATAACTAAAATAGTCCAACTACTGTAGCACAGATGAAAGCAAACATGAAATACAAACATCCACAAAATACTCTTACAAATATTCATAATCCATGCAGGAAGAATGCATTGGCCATGAGGCTTTTGATATTAAGTAAAAGTCACAAGACACATGTATACAATGAACATCACTAACCCCAATAGTGGAGCGATGGAGCCACTCCTTGCTCCTTAAAAGAACTAGCTTGTCTCTTCAATGCCTTGCGGGAGGAGCCGAGGTGAACAGTCATTTTCTCATAAATGAGGGTGCATATATAACCAATGGGATGATGCTTCACATCCCTTGTGAATCTTTGACTACCCTCTTGACTATTTGACTTCCTATGGCTTTTCAACTTTGCATGACTCTTCATATTCTGTATGTGTCATTTGGACTTCCACTTTACAATACATTTTGAATAGATAATTACATAATCCACAATATTGATGTGGCATATGACAAATCATGACATATCATGACATGACACTGCTGACATGGAATACTTGATGAAATGGCAATGTCAAGCCACTTCTTATGTTTCTTGCTACATGTCTTCTTGAGGATGCTCTTCTATCCACCTCCTTATGTTTTATAGGTAAGGAGTCTTCAATGAAATCAAGTCTTGAGTTGTGTTCGTAAATTGGTGCCCCTTTGTCTTCTCTTGATTGAGCAACCTGCATAACCAGCTACAAAGATGTCTTTCAGAAATTTTCCCTTCTCCGGCTCCTTATTCATCATCATGTCATGGTATGATAGAGTACCCACATCTGCAATTCACTCATGACAAGATGACATCAGCTTGCTAAACCCCTAGTATAAGATGGTGCATGTTGATCCAATGACTATGCGAGAACTGGGTTGCAGGTTGAGGGAGAGAATCAATGACTACACAATTTTATGGCTCAGGTAGTCAAGGGTGAAGCTTGAGCATTGAGAATGTGCAATGCGCAGTTCAGGCTGGACTAGGTAGGAAAATTGTGCAGTTTTGGGAATCAGTGAGGTAGGCTGAAAGGTTTTTCACTATTTCAGTCAACTGCGTAGTTCTGGGAGCATAGAAGACCTGATGATTGCGTATTTGTGTAGCTCATGAGCTTAATGGTTGGGCTTGAGCTCATAAACTACGCAATGTGCATTTGAGGCTAGGTTGGATGATTATATTATGCAATTCTGGGGTACAAGGTCTAGCCTTAAGCACTGAAACTGTGCAATGCACAGTCCTAGGAGGATGGAACTATACATTACACAGTGTCAAGGGGTAGGATTGCATTTTTAGGGCTATAACTGCACAATGCGCATTTAAGGGGGGTCGGATGAGGCTAAATTGCTGGGAGATTTCGAGAATTTGGCTAAGTGTGGGATCAGTGAACTGATGTGATCAGTGACATGACTTGACAGTGATCACACACTTGGAACACTTGATTACAAAACAACATAGATCATCCATGACACATGAACCACACATTTCCCTTAGTTCAACAACTTACAGCAACTACGACACTAAAGATATGCTTTGCAACGACCATGACAACACTTGTGCGAAAACACTTGCAACTTTAGGAATGAGTGCAATGAATGTTTACATGGTAGGATCAACTTATTCACACAAATATAGTCCCTTGAAACCACTAAAATAGTCTTATATACATCGTACGAAACTTAACATGTCAAAAGACAAAATTTTTAGTTTCTCACAAAAGGGACCAAACACATAGAGAAAACACATGGAATGGATTTCAATGTTTACGATGACATTGTACAAGACCAAGGTAGGCTCTGAAATTTGATGCAAGCCAAAATTTTGGAGCGTGTTATAGGAGTGACAACACTTGGTGACGCACTAGTAGAATTCTAGCTTCTTTGTCTCGGTTAACTCCTTTTTGCAGGGTCTTAGTTCTTCAGGGAATATTGATTCATCATGCCGGTCACTCTAGCCTCCCCACTTACCCAGTGAAAAAACATGGTCCCCTTTGTACCTTCTTAGTTGAAAACAACATAATATTCAGCAATATCGCAATGTTTCTAATTCAAAAGGGTATTTAATTTCGCAAGCTTTAGATTTTTAGAGTATAATTTCTCATCTCTAGCATTGCTCTGCTACCAGTAGGATTGGATAGTACCCCGGTGGAGCCACTACAGGAACACAAACATTGCTCCATTGCTAGCAAGCCTGAACAGTACCTGGTGAAGTTGCTTGCTTCACCTCTTTGTACAGTAAGTCTTTCTCTTCTTTCTCCTTCATTTATATATATTTAAAGAGGATTGTGCATTGGCACTTATCCATTTTATGGGTGGAAGAGGGATCCTGACCTATTGAGAGTGAGAAAGGTTGTTCCTTCAGAGAAGCATATAAAGGCCTCTGATTTAGGTTTGCTCGTTTAGATTTTCCCCTTTTCCTCTTCTAGTGATTGGATAAGCGTGAAAATATCGAAACATAAAGAAACAATTGTGGGCATAAGGTTTCTTGAATAGACATGAGTACCATGGTTTGACCAAAAATATCCTTAAGGAGGGATCATATTTTTCGTCGGAACTTCATGGACCAAAATATGTAACCAACACAAGGAAGGAGGACCGAAGGTTAGCCAAATGTTGTAGTGTCACAAGACTCTTTTTAATTTTGCCACATTTCCTTTTGAGCCAACAAGGCATATTCATGCAAGGTCTTACAAAACAAAATAAAATACAACACACAACAAAGAAACAAAACCAGAAGACAAAATGGAAGGAGCCTAACTGAAAGATGATGTGAAACCAAAATGAGGAAATGAAAGACAAACTACAAAAAATGAATGCAGGATGGATGTGCAAGAAAACTAAAATGCAAATAGACCTACTCCTAACCTGATCATCTAGAAGGTAGGGGTCACGTATAATGAAATTTCCAATGAAGCCACCATAGTTGCTTTCGACCTGCATTGACAAAAATATAAGAAATTGAAACTTATATAAAGCAATGTGCAACAGAACATATAAGAACTTGAATAACATGCACAAAAATGTGAAGGTCTTTCCTGTCACCAGAAAGATAGGCCATAACCACTACTTCTAACTAGTTCACATTCTTACCTTTTCGATGAAAACCATCATTTAACAAACCTCAGAAGCTTCTTTTGAATGTGTCTTCAACTGTACCAAAATTCTTAGCAAGCATGGGGAAAGATCAAAACTTGTTATTCACGATGGAGCTTTCCAAGTAAGAATGCTCCAACCATTCAATGATTGGATCATAAAATTCATGACAATCCTCTTGAAACCCCCAAAACCTTTGAAAAGATGAATTTTCAATTAGAGGAATGGGATTGCGGAGAGAATATTGTGAGGGAAAATATATTTGATCATATTCAACATACATTTCAAGATAGTGAGGATTTATCATAACCAACAGTGAGTGCAGAACTGCATCAACTGCTTGACAACTACCCTGATAGTGAGATGTTCAAACATAAAGATCAAAGGGTGTAAAACAACTGTCATTGGATGTGCTGATGGGAAAATAGTAAGTTGAACGACAGTCATCAGAGACAGAATTATGATCAAATGGGTTGATTAAAGTAAATGATTTCCATTTTGAAATTACCAAAGATAAATCAACTTGAACAGTTTTGCAAATTCTCTACATAAAAGAATCATCTTCCTCACATGATGAGTGTAACAAACCATTTTCTTGTAACTAGTTACACACTATACTAGCATCGTAATCATCGAAAGAAGTAAAAAGGAATGCTAGTATAGAAAACATATGAAGCTAATCAGGGTAAAATGAGTGAAGAATAATTTGTTTCATCAAATAATCCATGCATTCACTAGAAATCAAGAGGATTTAAAGTGCAATGAAGAAAACAATTAGCATCATAATATTCACAAGAAGGTTCAAGAGCTGAATGTTTTCAAAACTATGTGGAAGACATGATTTCCTTGGCCAAATATAGTATTTAGAATAATAAACTCCACAATTACTTGCTTTTGTGAGAGACACGCTCTCTAGACTGAGGTTAAGAGCAAGAGTTTTGCATGGAGATGAATCAACTGAAGTAGGAACTTGAATCTAATCATAACTCGAATCTTGAAAGTTTAAAAGATTATATCCGCAATCTCAAACATATTTCAATGACAAATTTACATCAAGTGAAGCCCTGCAGAAAGAAGAGTTTTGCGATGAAAACCAAACCTGATTTAGTTTGAGGATCTTGAAAAAATTGCAAGGTCCTCACATAACCATCAATGGAAGTTGAAGTGCATCAATTCCCTGACAAGTTTGAGAACTTTCAAGGATTATAATTGTTAGCTCTGCTACATATCTTGACATTTGGAGGGCTAAATACAAGCTTGGCCATGTGTTTATGCTCAAAAGAGAGCTCGCAGCAGTCATCTTCCTTCTTCTCCTTCATTCCACTTACTCTCCCTTAACCCCGCTACCTCTGCTTTTCCTCCAAAAATCGGCATAAGCCCCTGTTTCTTCAAGCCCCAAAGTGCTAATTTTAAAGCTCCATAGCATTGCCACCACATGACCCTGGGCCTCTGTAACCCACAGTCACCTTTAAATCATAAC